>CAJNIZ010000503.1:59405-115942 GCA_905231905.1 Symbiodinium pilosum | reverse complement strand
GTCCCCAGGAGCGCGGTGCATCATGCTAATAAATGCACCTGAAAGCTGGCTACAAGCGAGGATCGAATTTTGGTTGCATAGTATGGGGTAAAAAAGGGGGCAACAGTGTGATCACTACCCACATGCTTTGTAAGATGACCTGTAGAATTTTGCCGTCGAGCCCAGAGGTCTATTCAGTGGCCATCAGATGCCAGAAGTGGTGCAGCATGAGTGAAGCCGCAAGGTTCCATGTCAGCTGTTGGGCTTAGCCTCAGTTGCTGCAGCCATTGCGTGCACGAAGCGCAGCTCTCCTCTCCTCGGACAGCCCAAGCCATGCGTTGCCACGCAGCCTGAAAGCAAAGAGACGGTTTGTTCAGCAAGACCAGCGGGTTGGCTGCCCCACAGACATTTGCGCAACTGAGTACTAGACGATGGAGCTTCCGCATGCGATAGAGTTATAGCAGAGTTCGCGGGTGTAGTGTATGCGGCCAAGGGATGGACAAACTATCTCCACTTCCCAAGCCGCATGTGTCCATGTGTACGCAAGGACTCGCTGCTGCTTACAAATGTGCCGCTAGTTCGAAGAAAGACTCAGGCCAGGTTGTCGACGCAGTCGATTTGTAGGAAGGTTTCCAAACAGAGTCCCTGTTTGGAGGCCGTACGTCAAGGAATGTAGCATTTTCGAAAACCGTTGGACCTTTTTGACGTCTGTGCGGGGGACCCCTTTCTTGGAAATGTGTGTATCTTTCTGGTGGTCAGGCCAACACGGCCTACACGTTCGATGCATCAAACGGAGTGCGAAGCTAAGCTTTGGAATTCATCCCGCCTTTCAACCTTTGATTTGAAGCTGGCGTTCTATGTGGCTTGCCAAGATGCTGTCCACCGCACCGTCGCCACCAAAACTGCAGCGCAGCTTCAGTTTTGGTTCTCTCTTCAGGCTGGACGCGGAGTTGCATTTCTTTTCAAGCATTTAGCTTTGCAAGCCAGCACTGAGTTTTTGCCAGACAACAGCAGTCCTCTCAACCCGCCGGTCTTCAAGTAAGTATCTCTGAAGAGCACAGCCACGGGCGCACACCCAAATATGATTCGCTCAGTGGGGAATGTGCCTTGCAACTTGCAGCTTGTTGAAAAGGTCTTCCGTGCCAGCGGAACCACCAGCGAAGCGGAGTTCACGCCGTTGCTCTGAGATGCCCAGCGTGAGTATGGAGGCAACAATCTGGGCGCAGGGACTTCACGTTGCTTCTTTGAAAACCTGTCTTCTCCGAGGCGATACTAGCCCGAAGCTCGCAGCGGCGGCATACGCTGCTCAGTTGCAGATAGTTTGAAGCTTCATTCAGGGGATGATTTACGGCTGTAGAAGCTTTTGAGCAGACAGAGCCAACCGCTTGCACCTGATTGGACATGACACTTAGGGACCCTGGGCGCAGCGTTCAGCTGGTTTTCCATGGCACACAAGGCCATGGTCTTGGATTCGTTGTTCTTGCATTTTCGTGTGTCTTCTGTTCCTTCTGCAGGCAGTCGTCGGCCCTCCCTCATAGACCTCTCCATGGGGTTGCCGCCCCTAGTGCCGCCAAAGCCGCTGCCTCAAGCAGGACCCCAAGTATCTTTCATGGCAACAGAAGATGTTGCTTCCAGGTTGGAGCCCTCTGTGCAGAAGTTGGGGACTAGTCCAAACAAAGCCGCCATTGAGCCCGAGAAGTCAGTGGTTGTGGACAAGCTGGCGGTGCCAGAGAAGTGCAATAGTCCACGTGCGAGCAGGCCTGTCCTTTCAATGAAGACATTGCACAAACGAACTAAACCGACATAGATCACGAAAGTCCTCAAACTCTCGATCCTCAATAGCATAAGCCCTAAAGCATTTACCCCTAAACTTCAACCAGGGACACCACCATGACGCCCAACTCTGCGAGCCTGGCATCAACGGGTGCTGATTCGGGAGGCACGCTCCAATGCATTTCAGCACCAGCCATTGCATGACAACTACCAGGCGGCGACACGCCAAAGCAGGTTCGTTTCCGAACAACCATCACAGAGTGTGAGGTGGGAATGGTAAGAGCTGGAGTGTGGAAAGTGGAGTGGAGTGCAGCTGGTGCAGAGCAAGTGTTCCACTCTTGTCCTGTTGTGGGCTCCACACTGCTATGCAATAGAATGACAGTGAAGGTGACAACTCCTTATGGAGTCATCTATGATGGTATCCGGCCCATGGATTTCGATTTCGATCGCTGGGGGCGGAAGGCAGGAGCTGGGTGCATGGACTCTGGACCGGCAGGGCAATTGAGTGAATTGAACAACTGGGCTCTTTTCTCGCACACCAACTCAACACACATAGTGGGGATCTGGCACGATTTGCACGCTCCTGTTGGCACAAGCTTTCATGGATGCACAGGACGTAGGCCGTTGAAGTGGCTGTGCAAATCCACCCAAACCCCTAAACCTTTAAGCCCGAAAGGTCGTCGATACTATATCCCGGAACCTACCGTCTGCTCTCTTTCCTAACCTCTAAGTCCTACACCCTGAATGGCCTCTAAACCCTAAGTTCGCGGCGTAGCTCTCAGATCTACCACTTCTTCCCAAACCCCGAGGAGGCGGAGGTGCGGTATGTAGACAGTCAAAACTGGGGGTTTTTGGAGTTCAGTGGTTTCTGGAGTTCGCAGCTGTCTGTGGGATCTGATAGGAGCTTCATGAGAGATTTCTGAGGAACACGCATGGGATTACTGAAGGTTTCTGAAAATTGAGGGTTACCTTTGGGTATCCTGAGATGAAGCAGCCTATCATTTTTGTGGCTGTATAGGTGGATCTGGATTTCAAGACAAAACCTCACGCAGTCTCTTCAAAGTAAGCATTTCTTTGTCAAAGGCTGCGAGTCCTTCCCTGCTTTTCTCAGGATGATGATGATTGAGACCGTTGGTGGCCTCAAGGAGTGTGGGTCTCGCACCCTAAGCGCACAAGCCTAAAAGTTGAATCCTAGACTGCGGGGCGGCGTCGACCGGTCCTGCTGTGCTGTGTGGAGATAGCTTTGGAGGAACGAGGTACTTCTCAGATGCATGCATGCGACTCGACTAGCCAACAGGACTCTTCAAAGAGCGCTATTGCAGAATTCAGGCACCTCAACCTGACCACTCATAGTTTCGGCAGGCTGCCGTGAAAGAACATGTTTCTCATCGGAGTTTATAGCTGCAAGTGGTGCATGTGGTTGCTGCAGCCTGCACGAATATTTCAACCAATGTTTTGAGATTCTCTCATTAACATTCGCTCTGCCCTAAGGGCTTTGAGCTACTGGTTCCCTTCCCTGCTGTCCAGACGAAGTCGGACACGTCTGGTGGCAGCAAGAACAGAACGAGAATCCAAGGAGCATGCGCTTGTCGGCGCTTCTTTCCATCCTTTGCTGGTCTGCCACCTGGTGCCCATGTTCTTCCAGCGCTGGCTCGTGCCAGACGAGCTGAGATGCCATTGTGACCTTTTCAGTTGCTGAACGGTTCCTAGATGAAAGTCTGTCAGGAAAGCCCGTGGCATGTTGCTCTCTTCTCTTGAAATTAATTATCAAATGGCAGTTCCAACAGGAACACCTGCATGGCGTTGATGTCAGACTGCCGTTGACTGTCCCCTCCTTCAGGGAGGTTTTTGTTCTTACCGCGATGCTGCCTGATTCTCAAGTTCTCCGGGTTTTGGTAAACACTGGCGCGGCCTGTTGGAGCATTTGCGACTCCACACAGGGCTGGCGCAGTTGCCCGTTCTCCCGGGAATTCGATGCAATCAATTCAGATGCCCATGCAGACATCCGGACTCATGGGGATGACGCTGCCAGAGCCTTCCAAAAACAGCTGCTGTCTCAAGCGGATGGTAAGCTCAATTTACGTAATCATGTTGTTGCCGACTGCTAATTGCCAGCCTTGAAACCCGACAGGCATTGCTTGAGAACAGCTATCTTGGAGGTGCCTTTTTGCGGCGGGCTCCTGCCGGACCTGCAGGTGTAAGATGTTCGCAGAAAACGGACGAGGCAAAATGTCACGAACAACGCTGTACTACTCATTCTTTCACCTGTTATGTCAGAATTTTTCACATGCTTCTGCAATGCTTCATACAGGCAGACTGCACAGACCTTTTTTCATCCCCTAAGCCATCTAGAATCCAGAGTCCCGAAAGGCCACCGCATTTTGAGAACCTCACATGCTTGAAGATCAGCAGACGCAGGTGGATGCCGATGGCTTCACTGCACAGCAGGCGTCGGGCTCCGTTATTCAGCAGGTAGGTTCTCAGGATAATCCACATTTGCCTAGAGAGGAGGGGGAATGCAGCTGAAGGTCATGATGGCAGTTTCAGGCTACAAAGACAGGGAGCCTGATATTGTGTTCCGCTTGGCCAAGTGGCAGGCGACCGCTTTATGAGCAATGTACTTAGGGGGTGGTTTCCAACATTAGGATCTGAAAGGCTACAGGATGCCATCAGAAAAATGTGGCCACACAAAAGTTCGTAGTTTGCGGAACAACCCGGCAGCTCTTGAGATGAGAGTCCGCGAGGTATACCTAGGGCTCATGATTTGCAGTCTCTACAGCCAAAGCCCAGCATAATCCTAGTCTGCATCCTAGCCCCAAATGCTAAGCCGTAAAACCTAAAAGTGTGCAAACTAAACACCAAAAAACCTGAAACTGAAAGCACGCCGAACCGTTGATTGAAAAACCCAAAACCCTTTGTGGCAGGCATGGGAGTTGGCAGAGGCACTCCCATCCCTTGAGGCTTGCTGGGAGAGTTTACCGCAAAGGGCTTCTGGCGTTTGGGGATTCAACCGCTTGTTTCAGGAGAATTTACCGAGAACGTGACCCTACGTAATCCTCTTCTCATCCTCGCATAGATTTTGCGGAGGCCCTAAGTGTGTGCGCCTGGTTTGAGAAACCCCTTGACAAGAAAATCACCACAGGGGCAAAAACAAGAAGTGTTCTGCAATCACAGTTGTATCTCTAGCTGAGTTACTAGAAGCCGCGTGAACAACAGAACCGCATAGCACGATATCAAACCTGTAGTCTTCATGTATATTCTATTGGACCCCCAAAATCACCCCAAAGGCTAAGCCTGTAACCCAACCTTTCACTCAATTTCTTGAACCCCGAGTCCATAAACTCTTACTCCCTGAGTCATTCCCATGTGCTAGGAGGGCTCCACTGTTCGAGTCTGCGCCTCCTGGGATGAGGCCTGCCAAGTTGTGCGTAGAAAGGCAGAGAAATATTCGCCAGGACAAGTGTTTCGTAATGCGCCGCCCTACCTAGCTTTCGACTTGTGCTATCATCAGCGATATCGCTAGTCATCATTCCTGCTGGTAGTACTTCTGTAGTGGTTCCTAGGGTTGTCAGCATCACGGAAACTCCCAGGGACTCCCAGGATGGCACCGCTATGGTTTTCATTCTACTTTGGTTGGGATTACGGATAGGGCTGACGGCCGAGCTCCACGCACCTGTGGGTGTTCAAAGTGCGATACTCCAACAAAACCCATCTTCTAGCTTTTTCAACATGGCGCCCCAACCCTAGAGTGAATCCTTTTTACCTCGAGCACCCTCCTGCTGCAGCTCTTGGCGTACCTCTGCGAGGTCTACCATGAGGCATGCTGTCCGTTTTTCTTTGTGTTGCGATTTTGCCAACTGCCGGCTATTGCGCTTCCACGGAACTTGTTTTTGTCAGGGATGCCTCATTGCGTCTGTAGCGCGTAAATGAGCTCTCTGTGAAGAAGGCTTTCTATCTTGGTCTTGGTGCCGCAACCGCAGGGGCCCAAGGACATGGCTGTGGACCTTTCAAAGCGTCTCTAGATGTAACATATGCTATATCGGTGCTGGTTCCCCAGCCGTTGGCCAGATCTTTCGAGCCCTTGTCTCCCTCCGTCACCCTGCCAGTCTAGCTTTCAGTTGCCTGTGAACCCTAAGGCCGGCACCATGCTTCAACCTGCAACAAGCTCTGCCTGGACCTTCTCTAGCATGCTTGCAATCCGCTGCGTGCTCCACAGGTACCAGCAGATCAAAGTTTGTTCAAGGACATAGACCGAATCCGGATTTCAACTGCCAGTCGACCTACTTTGTACAGCCATTTGGCCGAGACGACGAGACTGCTTGACAAGAGCAAGCCGCGATTTTTCTAAAAGGTACTTTCCAGAAACCAACATGCACTTTGCAAGACCAATGCGATATTACCAGTGTCAACCACGAAACGCACGCACACAATGTCGCCTTATCCCGAACCCTAAACCTCGGGCTAAACCTGGTGCCCTGGAGCGCATGCAGACGTTGAAAGGGTCTCTCACCAGAGACCCGAAACTAAAGCAAACTCCTAACCCCCGAGCCCTAAACCCTATATAGTAGTTTCCATTGTCGTTTCCATTTTCCCAATACAACCCCTATATATCCTTAAATTATATCCCTGTTATACCCCTAGATAACCCCAAGCCAATTCCTTCGGAGCCTTTTTTGCCCGCGGCACGCCTCGGCAGCTGCCTTGGGATGAGTTGTCTCGGGATTGCCTGGCTCGCTTGAAATGGGGGTTTCCCAAAACTAGGGGTACCTTTACAGGGGGTTATAGGGGTACATATGATTTAGGTTTAGGGTTTAGGCTTAGGGTTTCCCAAAATTAGGGGTCCACCTTATTGGGGGTCCCCATAATCAGGACTTGAAATGGGGTTAATATGGGGATAATGGAGAAACAAATGGAAAATAAAATTGAACATGAAATGGAAATTGGGGTTACATGGGCGTATATATCGGAGTTAAAGACCATGGAAGTAATTCAAAAGGGAGAATGCCAGGATGATTATGGTGGGGTTATGGGGGAATTTGAAAATGTCTTGGGAATGTCAGGCGTCGGATGGTGTAAGGTTCTTGGTTTACCGCATTCTTCTGGGAATCAAATCCCAAAGCCTAATGCATGGGCGGCAACATCAGTAGCAATGACACGTGGTCGACATAATTAACCAGAATGTTGTTCATAGTGATGTTAAGAGTAGTCGCGCCAACACAAGATTCAAGCACTGAACTCAACCTCTGTGCACGGAGGACTGCGCTGTTCGAGGCCCTTTCCGAAGGAGATGTGCACCGAGCATGTCAGGCGAGTTACCTCTGCTTTTCTTGTTCCTTCTGCACGTCAGATCTCGCTCATGAGTGAGCTCTACGGTATTTTCAGGCAGATAAGCCAGTGCAGATCATTGGGACCTCTTTCCGGAGTTTGGACAGAAGTTCACATGGCAAGTCTCTAGGGCCCTGGCTCCGTTGAGCTTCGGTTCCTTGTAAGGTGATTGCTCGCGGTGCGCCCGTGGATGAGCAGGACAAGGTGGACCGTGTGCAAAGGGGTCCGGGAATCCAGGGTTCAAGGCTCAGGTTTCCTCCCCCCAAATTGATATGGAGCCCATATAGATAGCCTCCTTTAGGAAGGATAGCAGTCTTTAATAACAGGGCTTCGTTTAGGGCCTTCATGTTGTTTCTATTGCTGAAGAACTGAGTTCCAGAGCTCAGAGGCTGGAGAGACGGCCCTCATTTTGGCTGGCCACCGAGCTTCCACTGGCTTATCTTTGGCTTAGGGTTTAAGTGGGAACCTTATCCCTTTCAATCCTTATAACTTACAACTAATTTCATAGTATAGTATAACCTTAATGATCCCCTGACTCATCCTTGTATCAATGTGGTGTCACATACCCGGAAGCCCTATTCCAATTACTCGCCTATGATTAGCATGGAATTCCTATGAATTCCTTCTTTCACGATATCATCTCTGATAATCTTGTTGTTTCCATATTTGTCCATTCCTTCATTCCCTGCGAACCAGAGGCAAGTTCTGCAACCCCTACATAAAACTAAGTCTCCATTTCATTTTCCAGTTTCGTTTCTGTTTGATATTCCATTATTGGTGTAGTCAATCACCCTAAACCTTATGTAATCCCCGTTTGTATATGGCAGCTTCCATTTTCGTTTCTATTATTCCTATATGGTTCTCTGTATGATTTAGGAGCCCAAAACGATTGTAGTCAAGACCGAGGCTGCTCGCGCCGGCCAGGCCAGTGTGGTTGAGGATCGACCTCGGGCTCGGGTGGAATTTCCCCAAAGGGGGATGTTCAACAGCTTTTTTGGTTCTTGTAGGGGAGTCCCTAAACGCAGTGATCTCAAATTCGGACAACAGGCAGCTTTGACTTTTGAACTCAAAACGGGCATGTTTATTCATTTTGTAAAGCGTGCTATTTCAGTCCCCACCAAAATGGAGCAAGTCATTTGAGCAACCATGCCAGTGCAATATGTAAACCCAGACAGTCAGGAAATGTGTCTTACCGCAATTCTTGTATAGCCGATGCAAGATAGACGGAAGAACTCATTCGTTCACGCCACCACATAGACCGGCTTAAATGCCCACAAGAAAGTCACAGAGTGTACAGCGCAGAGGAGTTGGTCCAGCGTGGCGCAAACCTGGAGGTCCAACTCTAATCGGTTCCATTTGTTGCAGGAATGTTGGTGGGGTGTGGTGCCCTGTTTTGTTGGGCAAGCAAGAGACATGGACGACGTTGTCTATCTCGCACGAAGTTTCTCAGCCATTTCGTATGGTCATGAGTTGGGCTGTCGCGGGAGCCCTCGTGTTTCTCGGCAGCATCAGGGGAGCTTGTTAACGGTTTCTTGTTCGGGGGTTGTCCACAGCGCAGATCATTGAATCTAGGATCGCTGGCTGGGGTTGACTTGGCGCTTGCATGTATGTATGTATGTATGTATGTATGTATGTATGTACGTGGGCTCCTACAACAAGACAGGTCTTACATTGACTTCGCCAATTTTGACAAGCCTTTAGGGATAAACCTCAAACCCTTATGTTGTACCCTCCCTCCATGTAGCATGGAACTCTATGAAGCCCTCACCTTACATGAGAGTAGTCTTCGTCAGTCCCTTTTTGCTTTCATCTCACTTGGGGAGTTGACAAGAAAAGCAGAGTGCCAGGTCAAGGACCGGCAGCGTGGGTGGACCCCACTGCACTTGGCATCAGCGAAAGGGGGTGCCATGCCTTGCTCTAGGGTTGGTAGCAACATGTCAGGGAGCATGGCATATGTGTACACATGCATACATATTATATTTATATATACATATAGACATAGAGATGCATGAGGGTACAGAATATGTGTTTGGGCAGGGTTGATTCTGCTTGTGTGGGCCAATTCAACCTTCACTTAGCTGATTGTGTGGGCCAGACTTGGCCAGTGGCAGCGAAGCCTGGGAAGTGTTTCCAACCTCAAATTCAGCCTTCTTACCACATGGTGGTGTCCAACAACCAGGACACCTGGGTAATTCAACACGAAGAAGATCAAGACTTGCAGAATGCTGGACTTGTGACTTGAAGGACTCTACAGACTGATCAGAGTGTATTCCTGGTTCAGACTGTTGATAGCAAGGGAAGCAACCTTGAGATGATAGACATCAGGAAGCATTGGCTTGCATGTCAGTATCACCAGGAACAGAGCTCACTGACGGAAAGTTGTTTGGAATCAAGAATCAAGAGCTCTTTCTACGCAACACGTTTGCCGCCTTTGGCCATGTTAAAACAGCACAACACTACAAAAGCCAGCATGCGCATATCTGCCACCCATGAACTCTGCTTTGCACCTTGTTCGACGCCGGCGTGCGCGTCGAGTTGGCGTGCTCCGGCTGCTAGTTGGATGCGGGCCGTTGCAAATCGGGTACCCAAGATTCGTAGGGTCCCTTCTAATTGACTAGGGATCGTATAAGATCAAGTTGAGAACAGGATGCTTCTGTCAAATGAAGCCGTTGCCCATGTACTGCAACCCCCAGCCCAACCACACACATGGATGAGCCGGAGAGACCAGGTATCCCATACTGTGGATGCACGACATGTTGCATCACCTTTTCTACTTGAACCGGAGGAATTGCAGCATGTCCGGGGATCGGGGTAGTGGGAGGATTGCTTGCATCCACTGTGGGGATTACATGAGGCTCATGAGGCACATGCAGGTGTTTACAGTGATCACACCAGAACGTTTGCAGGATGTTGTTGTGCGGTATGGTCCCGGGTGGGTCCTCTTTTTTATAACATCGGATTGAATACAGGTGTTGAGTCGGTCTGTTGCGGCTTCAGGAATAAGGAGGCCCAGAGGAATAGTGCGGGGAGGTCCTTCGGTCAAACCACGAATTGACTGAAGTAAGGTTCCCAAGCGCACGGCAGGTAACGCATGGGATTCTGGATTGTAAATCACCACTTTTGTCCAAGAATCTCTCGCATGATTCCTAAGATGCATCCGTGTCTTTTTTTCTGCTTCCACCGAGGGCCCGAGCGTGGAAGATGGACACCGAGCTGCAAACAATTGCGACTGTAACAGGGTGTCACACGAGGTTTACGGGGTATGAACGGGCTACACAGCGGATGCAAGAGTGTTTTCTAAGGATTATGAGGTTCATGTGTGTGGCTTCACGGCTTGGTCGTGTCGTGTACAGTAGCTAAGGTTTCGAGCGGCTCCTCAGCAGAGAGTCTGATGATTTCTTCTTCCGCTCTGAGACGCAGCCTGCTTTCATTGCACAGCAGGATCCGACACCTGGCATGTTTAGGGATTCGGAGTTTAGGGTCCAGGGTTTGGGGTCCAGGTTTGGGGTTTGCGCTTGCTGCAGCCAGCAGCTAGGCCCTACAAGGGGCTGAGCTAGGATGTAAAGCTGCTGATTGTCCAGGGGCTGTCCAGGGGTTATGCCAGGATACTGCATTTAAAAAGCAAGCGTGAATGTGCGTCGCAGTCCAAGGAAGCTGGCACATCTTCAGATTGCTGCGCTGGCGAAAAACCTGTCAATGCTGGACAGTTTGGAGGAGGATCTGGTCAAGGCTCAGCGATAAATCTCCAAGCCTCAGATGCCTTTTTTGCGGCACTTTTCAGGCCTAAGCTGTGTAGAAATCTTATACCTGCGTAATCCTGTTCTGGAGCATTTGCAGTCTGGAGTCTGGTGGCCTGGACCAGGCATTGGATGACCTTGAAACAGCTGCTCATCAAGCACAGCTGTGGCTTGTCCGGAGCATTTTCTTCAACAGAGGTATGCACATGAGACAGGTGTCGATGCGGGCTGTTGAGAAGTTGTTGTTGGTGAACGGTTTATGTAGTGGCGATTCGGATAGGATCTGCATGAAGGAGGAATCGCCTCTTGAAAGCATCCCCTGCTTTTGTGGGCCTTAAGGCTCAGACAGCTTCCATGCCTAACATCCGAGAGCATACGCCCACTATTGAGTATCCATGCCCAAGCCATAGTGACGCTCATGTTCAAGTGCAGCTGATCGGGAGGGCATCCATAGCCAAACCAGAATAACAATAACGTTCATTCCCACCCCCGAGATTGACCCTCAGAAGCTTGAAAACCACTGGCTACTGCCACTGGTACTGGGACTACAGTTGATACTAAACATCCTTTATCACCCTTAGTACCATACACTCTGGGAGTTACAGGAGTTCAGTAAATTAAGGTAATATATAATTTTGAATATCAACTGTGCCACTACTGCCATGTTTATGTTCGGCTACAATTTCTGCTATACTGTTCCGATCGTGATGACGATGTCAATCATCGTGATTGTTCTGGTGCACTCATAAGCATACTCTTCCTGAGTTCGATTGTTATCCTTGTCACAATTATCATCGTCATATTTGCCACCATCCCAGTATGAGAAGTTTTTCATCTGGCAGCCTCTTATGATTCTGGTTTCCCCTACTACCTCCACTAAACCCTAAACCCTAAAGCTCAAGGTCCCAGCTTGGACCCGTCTCGGCGGCCTGCAGAGTCCTCCGAAGCTGCTTCGGCGCTCCGAGCTTGCCAGTGGCCTCCCAGAAGGTGAAACTCGGAGGTTTAGGATTACACATGAGCTATTGTCGAAACTCCTTGAAGTGGATTCCACAGGGATTCTGTACTCAGGGGATTCCTGGGTTTAGATTATAACTCACATAAACAATCTCATCCACAAAGAGGTGTCCAAGAGAGGCCACAGAGGCTCACAGTCATCGTGCTTTTGTACTTCCAGGCTGTGACGCCGCTGATGCAGCCACTTCTACAAGATTCCGAGCATCCTGGCATTTTCAAGCATGTGGGGGTCTGGGTGCATGAACTTGAAGTTTTGCCCTCAACTCGGTGGCAGTGATTTGCGAGCACAAGCCGTGACCGTGAGAATCATGTTCGTCATGACCCCCGACTCATGCGTGCCGAGACCAATTGTTTGCTCCTTTGCAAGCCAGCTAAACTCTTGTGGCCCGGGAGGTAGGTCGATTTGAATACACGTTAACAGCAAGCTCCCATACTTTGTCATGGCCATGGTAGGCATTACAGAAGATGTGTAGGCAGTAGCCAGAGGATTCAGAATACTGCTTGACGCCTTGTGCATCAATGCGTCGTGCCACACTCATGTTCGGAGCATTTAGGAGCATTATTGCAAATTTGATGGAGAGTGAAACGTCAGGGAGTCTGGTTCCACTCCCAGCCAGCGCTCGGAATGGCAGCGGGGGCGATTCCTCAGCCCCTCAGATGCGTTATGAGGAAATGTGGAGCAGCTGTACTCAGTTGGTTCCAAGGCCTGCTAGCCGATGCCCAGACGTACGCGAAGCAGCACCCAGACCATGAAGGTGTCTTGGTTCCTGAAAGTGGCTTGGATTTCAATTCGGCAAGCGCCCAACTTGAGGCATAACTTTGTTCCAGCAGCGGGTGACCATGGCGTCGATCATCATCGCCGACACACAGACGCCCCAGCATATCCTATCTGCTGTGAAGGATCCTAGCTTGAAGGTGGTTCTGACGGAATGCCGCCATCAAGCCGACCACCATCTCAACATATCCACAGGGGCGTAACAACCTTTTGTAAGATTTGCCATGATGGGACATATCATATCTTGCCTCCTGCAGCAGTGCAAGTCAACTGTCGCAATGCAAGTAGCTGTAATGCTGCAGAGTCTGCTGGTCTGCTCGCCTGTACTGTCGCTGGATTGTGTCCTGCCCTACCATAATCCAGAAGGCGCCATGGTTCAAAAGCTTGACAGTAAGCAGGATTTGGTCCATGAACAGTACGTGCAAGGAAATACGGAGACTGTTCCCATTCGAAGTGGACCCCATGGAAGACATGCCGCTATTGTCTGCAGCTTCAGTTGCAGTTATGATTGGCGATGACTAGTCATCGCAAAGCAGCGGTGCTGGCGATAGTAACGACTATGGGGTTTGTTTGTCCAGGGACGCCTGCAACTTTGATGAGCTGTTGTCCCGGGGATTGTTGCGTGTTGTTTTCCATGCTTGGTGACAAGCAGGCATTGCTCTCAGAGCAACAACAGTGTTGCCTCACTTCGGTCTTGCACTTTGGGTTTGGGGTAGCTAGTCGCTTGGCACAGAGCAGACCTGTGAAGACCGAAACATTAAATCTAAAGTTGGTGATGTCTGAAGGAGAATAATGGTGATTTCTTTGCTTTCTCCTCGGATTCTGCTTTTGTTTGCAGTCTCGGCTACTTGTATCAGTAGCTTCTGTCTGGGCCTAGACCTCTGGATGAATGCTTCATGTCTTGCTTGCATCGCAGGTCTATATGTGCTCACTGAGAATAAGATGGTCCTACTTCTTCTTGAGCCGTCCTCAGCACAATGTTCAGGTGTAACATGGTGTTGCTGACGCCACGCATGATGTAGGTGCGCGCTATTCACCGCCTTGGCGCTCTTTGCCGGGACAATCACAGAGCTCTTCTTTGCAGTGCCTGGCGCCTAGAGGAAGTTGGCAACTTGCAAAGATTAGGAAGCTGAAGCTGAGCCTGCGTCAGAGAGGCCCAGAAAGGATTGTGTATGGCTAGCTTTCCAGAGATGAGAGTGGGCATTCAACGAGGTTTGCTGCGGGTGGGGACATCAGCATCGCCCAGCAGGCCAGCGCTTCAGCATTGGTTCAGGATACTTGCCTCCAAGATCTTGCAGCCGCAACTCTGGTGATGAAGGTGTGGCTCAGTTTCTGGCTCCTGCCCTTTGGTGCCATGTTCTTGGCATTGGTTGGGGATGAGATGGGGGACCTGGCTGCTTGACTGAGCTGAGCTAGGCTGAGGTAAGCTGAGTGTTTTGTTATGGGAGGCTGCTGCATAGACGTTGTTTTTTTCCTGCATGTATGCTTTTGGTGTAGTCCACTCTTTCAGAATCCTACTCCAATCATTCAGGCCCTGCCGTGGTCTCAGTTATCCCAGGTCATCGACGCGATCGATCGGCCTCCACTCCTTTGGCACCTCAGCGCATACACATCAGATCCCCCCAGACTGCACAAACACGAGGATCTCTAAATTGAGTTCAACGGATTGCCCCTTACCATGTCCCCACAACAATGATATCCGAGGAGTGCCGTGTGACAACTGCAGTCAATCCTGGAAGGGTATGGCTCTTTATCTTGAATCTACAACCCTTTTGTCTATGTGGCTCTTGAGACCCTACATACAGCTTCGCAGCTTCTAGTTGTGAAGATGAGGTTTGAGGAGTTCGCGATTGGGGGGGGTTGATGGTTGGTGGGTCTAGGGCGAGTCTAGGGTAGTCCGAGCCCAAAGACTGATTTCAATCCCCATGATGGTCTTCAGTACTCTAACTTTGCACTCTGTGTCAGACTTGGCGTTGAGGTCCCCATGATGCTGGTGAAAACCTTTGAAGCCAAGGGCCATATCCACCCCAGCCAGAAGCCGGCACAGACAGCACAATTTGCAGAAGGTATTTACAGCATGCACGTTTGAGCTTCGTGCCTTAAGCAACATGACTGGGACGCTGTTCTGTTAACCTTCATGGACTAGATATGCAGTTTGTTTTCATCTGACCGGATCACACAATCTTGCGGACACATAGGTTTGAGAAACTCCCATACCATCCTGCCAGGTCCTTATGCCCCAAGCCTAAGGAACGCGCATGTGCCCTTTTCTAGTCTTTGTACCGAACCCTTGCACGTGGGAACTCCGCATCATACGGTGGATGGAGGAAATCTTGCACCACCGCTAACACATACATCCATGAACACACAAACCCCTCACCCCCTGTTTAACATTGGGGCTACCACAAACTGACGTGGTGCAAGATTTCGGTCATTTGTCCCAATTGGCCGTTCGCACTGTCACTACCAACGTTAAACAGGGGGTACGGGGTGTTGAGGTTTAGCACAGCAGTAAAGTGGTGCAAGATTTCCTCCATCAACACTAGAAACCCTAAACCCTGGTTTCAAGAATCCAGGTGCCTCTCTCTGGTCCTGGCTGCGGTGCAACGGGACAGGCGCTTGGCCCCTGCGCGGTCTACCTGTGAAGCAGCAGGGTCCCCAGCATTTTTTTCAGTTAAGGAAGCCTTTATGATGTCGGGTTGCGGGTTTGGTGTTGCCAGTGTCAGGTTTGGGCATGGGGGTATAGAGTCTACATGTGGGGTGTCTGTGGGGAGTTCATAGGCGTGTACCATGGATGTAGAGGGTTTGTCGAAACTTAAAGTCATTACAAGGATCGTTTTTATGCACAGGCATTTATCGGGGAAGTTGCATTTTGGAAAGCGCCAAGCTCTCCTGCCAGTTCCCGCAGGTGGACATGCTGATCATTGGCTTGTCGGAGGCCAGATCTTAGCTTGCAGGGATTACGGTTGGGGTGCAGGAAGCCAAAGTTAAACATGGAACATGAACTTTCTTATATCCTGTTTCGATTGCTGGACGTCATGTAGAGGTGCATGATGCATCTGATGCAATTGTCCGCATGGGATCATGGACATTTCTCAAAATTGATGTATGTCTGAACATTGTCAACGAAAAGTATCAAAAAAAGGCTCCGGAACAAGGAACGCAACACTGAACTCCTCCGTGAGTTTCAGCCTTAGACCCTTGACTCCCCTACGCCGTAAAGTTTCTTTGGACCCCGCATACAAGATCTCCATCAGCTCCCAGGAAAGGACCCGTAGTCTGCATTTCCTAAGCCTAGTATCTGCTGCCTTGCTGCGAACACGTGTAGCTGCCTCCTGAAGTGGCAGAGCCCTTTGCAAGAGTCTGGAAGTCGGGGGAAGCTGATGTTGGCGCACCATCATGTTCTCTTGAGAATGATAATTCCACCCTGAACCTGAGGGCTACAATCTCAAAGTCCAAAGCTGCAGCCCTGCACGGTGGACCCCAAAGCTTGAATCTTTGTCCTCGGACCCTGGAACTCTTAAACCCAGCCAGAAGGTGGTGCCGGTTGTCTTCGGCTGTCGGTCCCTCGTGCTGCGCCGTGGCTTCTGGCATGGCTACATGCAAGGTTGGGCACATTGCCTGGGGTAGGCTTTCGGGGTTCAGGGTTTACGGCGCGGGACATGTCAGTGTTTGTAGTCGTTGTGCTTTTCAGACGAAAGTCATCAACAATACTCTCGCATAGATGATGGATTATTTGTGCTTGCTCTACAAAGGGTGTCTTTCCCTGGTCGTTGTACGCAACGCCCCCCAAGTGTTTGGGATATGCAAGACCATGCTTTCACCCACCGGCCCACTGCCCAGATTATGCACGGGATTGGAAGGAACATGGGGATTATTGTAGGGCTTCTTTTGATTGTGTCCTCATTCCTGCTTCATGAGGACTCTGCTGTTTTGGTGGTTATGCGGAGACGGTGATTCTGAGACAGCAGTGGGGGAGTAGATGGTTAGTCGTCTTTGAGTAACCTGTACAGAGTTGGCGAACTCTTTTTGCCCGTGCTTGGGTTGAAACGTGGGTCTGCCTTTCCCCAGGTGGATTGATTGCAGCATTTTTGCTGGCCCTTGTCGTCCTCTTGGCGGATGTTACCATTGGTATGAATGGCTCGCGGGCGCAGCAGGTGCCTGGCTACAAGTTGGTCCTAGTAAAGCAGAGACGGGTTTGAGGCCCTAGAGACGGCTTCGGATGTTATTGTAAAGCTGACAAGACATGGGCACTGGCAGTCCTTCGTCTCAGGCACTGAAGGCTGGGGGCAAAATCTGGGCATTTTTCGACGAGACAGCAGACGCTTACTCTTCCTTTCATTTCGGTAGGACTTGTCTCAAAAATTGCTTTGCTCCGACTATCCCTTTCTGACCGGCATCTCGAATTGGTGATCTTCCTCAGGCTCTGCGTCACATCTACCATGTGCTGGACAAGCACAAAATTTGTCCTGGCATCCTCACCGCCCGATACGCGCCTTGTCCGCAGCCTTGTCAACGACGTACACTGCAGCACGAGGACCTGTACTCAATGTTTTGAGGAAGTGGTTTCATTATGGCTGACCCTGGCAAGTGCCACCTGCGGAAAGAAAAGGTACAGAAAGCAAATTTATGTCCTTGGGTTCAAATCAGGATCGACTCCCACAGGATCGTGGTAGCCAAGCAAGGATTGAGAGAGACAAGGACACAGGAGGTGGGCAGGAGAGAAGGTAGGCATGAAAAAGAGACATGGAAAAACCAAAGGAAGGCAGGAATGTAGCAATCAAGCAAGGAAGGAAGCAGCAAGTATTGATAGCAGCCATTTTTCATTCGCTGTTCCGCCATGTCACAAGTTGAATGTGTTGAAGAGACGATCATGCACCGCACATATCTTGAGCCGAAGTCCTGCTTGCCTGAATCACTTGCCCCAGAACAAGCCACGGATAAGAGTTTGCTTGCATTAGTGGACTGACGGTGGGGAAAGAAATCCGTGAATGGGCCCGAACAACAGGATCCCTCTCTGGGGAGTTTAAATGCTGATAATGGGGTTTAGGGTGTATGTTTTGCAAGTGATGTTGCAGTCCGTTGACCAGACTCGTCGGAAAAGGAGGACATGCACTTCTGCTGTCATCCGCTGCGTTTCATAACGTATTCGGGATCCCTATCAAGAGAGAAACCCGTCCTTCCGTTCAACGTGAGTCCCCCGCTGTATACTCGGCAAAATTCAATCTTCATTCTTGAGAAGCCATCCAAGATCAGGAGCAGGCCGGTTGCGACTTTATGGTTTTTCTGCAGCACCCTTAGTACTATTGCGTTTACGTTTATTTGCCAAGCAAATTATAATGATGGTTGCCCCCCTCCAAAAACACATAATACTAAGACTAATATACTGGCACAATTCACTAATAATATGCTAGTTAAGTAAAACTGAAGCACTCGTTAACGTTGCTTATCGATAAATAGTACAACGGGCAATATGATAAACAGAAAACGTCGTCAACAGTTGCTAATATCGTGTATCCAAGGTATGTAATGTAGTCCTTTCTTCCTCATCATTTGAACATGTGAGCATGTGACTCACGTATTTGTAGGTATGCAGGCGTAACATGACAATAGTTTGACCGTGTATTTCGTCATTTCACAGGTAAATTCCGTTCAACATATTATGGTCTCCTTCCCCCCGAGAAAAATCCCGTCGCGTACACCCTCTCCAAGACATCTGAAAATCACGCCGAGGAGCTGTTTCGATCACACTTCGAGCAGGTGTCGTCGCAGCCGAACCGCCAGCAGGGCTGCCAGCGCAGCTGAGGATGCATTAGTTGGGGAGTCCCTGCTCTTAGCCGAAGTAGTAGTAGGCGGGGTGCGTAGCAGCACCACCACCAACGCCACGGCCACCGCCACCACCACTGCTGCTATTGCTACTGCTACGGCTACTGCTACAGCTGCAGCTGCGGCTACGGCTACGGCTACAGCTACGATTACTATTACTATTCCCACTCCCCTTCCTCTTCCTCCTCCTACGGCTGCTTTGCAAGCAGCAGCAGTGGCGATGGTCATGGGATGACTGGCACAAGTAGGATTTTCATGCGAGCTGTTTGTAGAAGCCATGCTTGTGGTGTTAGGGGTAGTTTCAAGGTTTTGCTGCCTTGCTCTTCGCTGCATGGCGGCGTGCCAGCGGCCTCATGTCCAGGGCCAAGAATACTTGCACAGAGAGACATGGGTGACCACGCAACCTGGGTTTTGGGGTATCACATGATGTTCATACAAGGCTTAGATGGGATATTCTTCCAAACTACGCAGCTTTCTCTTCTGATTTGGTTCATTATCATGAAGCCATGCTTGAGAGGTACAGTATGTGGGAGATGATTTTGGCACGGCCCGGGTGGGGATTTTACGACATGGACAAAGGTGGCTTTTTGCAGGCTAGCAGGAGATTGATGGCCAGATTTTTTGTCAATTTCTTGACTCCCCCAACATGCCCTCAGGTTTATGTCGGGTTCGTGCTTACATGAGGGGTTTTCAGGGGATTTGCGGGAAGAAAGTAGGGATCACGAGGCATGTCAAAATCTTCTCCCCGCAGTGAATGTTTTAATTACGTATTATGTAGGACCTAGGAGATGTTTATTCATCCGGGGCGGAGGCTTGTGTTGTTAGTGGAGACGCATTAAGCCGCCGGCGTGTTGCAACTGATGTCTGTGATCCTTGTGGTCAGTTCGGTCATTTGCATCCTGCCAAATCAGGACCCAAAGATGTCATGCAAGAAACATATCTATGGTCCTTGTGGTAATGCCATACCTTTGATGTTCAACTACTTGAGGCCCGGCCGAAGACCCAAGTACTCCCGGTCTTTGAGGTCAGCGAGATGTCTAACAATCTATTGTGGATGGTAACTGAAGGTTTCCCATGACATTCCAACACGCTTGGTTGAATAGTAGTTGGAATGCGAAAGTTCCAAGTACAAAGTAAGAGTTACCACAGCTTTTCGAAAATACTCCCACGTTTCCTGTCAAGCTTCGGATTGGCCTTGTTGCTGTACCAGTAGGCTGTATGAATGCCACGAAATGCTTCTAAGACCAACAAGATAGCATGCACCTTATGAATCCTTGTGAGGACCAATAAAGCAGCTGTTCAGGCTGGATGGATGGACCCTGTGCGCGCAAAAGCAGCATGCCTTAGTGCCGGTGACTGTGGTTGCCTGGACAGCCGTGTCTGCCCTGGCTGTTCAGGAGCGGTTTTCAAATGCTTTCCACTACCAGTCCGTTTTTGCCCTGGCTGCTGATTCTGCTGTCAGTGCTGCTACTTTCCTCTATGGCTCTCTGCATGCTGTTGTCTCATTAGGCTTGTCAGATGCTGGATGATTCTGTTTTGTCTTGCTCAGCAGGACCGCTTCCAGTTCCCAGTGGCAGTCAGTGCCATCATGATGGTCGTAACCGTCCCTTGGCTACACGAACGACTTTTCAACATATGAGGCTCATGGAGGGCTATATGATTTTCAGCCAAAACTTCATGCATATATGAAACAAATGTATGTATGCCTGCTTGTCTATATGTATATCTGCATTTTTGTGAAGTCGAGATTCGCCCACCGTGGATGTCTCTCACAGAAATCGTGTGGCTAGCCTGGTGCTGCGTGTCTAACCCCTCTTCAAGAAGCTTTGTGACTTGCTGATGTAGGAGATCAGAATTAGGGCCACTTCATGCAACCCCTACTATTTCAAGATCGAAGCTCATGTGAAATCTTGGCGAGGTCAGCGTGCTTTCGGTGAAGATGGCAATGGCTTTCCCTGACATTGCAGGCAAGGCCGCAAGACAGTAGGACAATTGGACAAACATGGGTTGCATGGTGATTTTGCTAATCCATGCCTCAACCAGCTTACCATATCCTGGATTCATGGAACTCAGGCCGAGGCTCTGGTAGTTCTTGCCAATCAGCTGCAGTTTTTGTTGGTGCT
Organism: Symbiodinium pilosum; assembly: GCA_905231905.1. NCBI lineage: Eukaryota > Dinophyceae > Suessiales > Symbiodiniaceae > Symbiodinium > Symbiodinium pilosum. The sequence goes on along the minus strand of CAJNIZ010000503.1, from coordinate 95,390 downwards.
TGCCGATAGGGTCTTTATATTTCTAGTTTACCATCCGAGGCACAACATTTGATCAAGAGTAATGTTCAGTCTTCATGGGATGCATAGCATCATGTGATCTGATGTGTCCCTGCTTGTCAGTGAGACAGCACTTTTCATCTGGCTTCCTCCCAAAAGCCGCACAGACGGTTCCAGCGTTTTCGACAGTTGCCTTTTTCGAGAGCTTCGAAGCATTCCCAAACCTGTCGTCTTGCATGTGTCTTGCTTAGCAAAAGATGTGCTGCAGTTGTGTCTAGGACCGTTCTACACCGTCATCCTGATCTTCTTTGTCTGCGCGGCATTGGGTCTTCAGGTGCGAGGAATTCCTTGTCGTGACGCGGGAAAGTTGTTGGACTGGGGGCACAAACACGGCTTCAAGGAGGGGGTTCTCTGCCACCAAGATGCCATAATAGTTAAGGCAATGTTCCCTGGGATTCCAGTATCGTCCGTACTTGAGGTTATTACATCGTTCTTACCTGCACCTTCTTGAAGCACCCACACTGCCCAATGCATCACACTAATCTTCCTGACCCACACAAATCCGCGTAGCAGCTTCCTGAATCCCCAGGATTTGATACATGTCTATATATACATGTGTATATATATATATACACACATACACATGGGATCTTCTCAAACAGGCTTTACATAGTCTTTCAGTCGGATACCTTAATCTGAATTTTGGGGTGACCTGGTGTTTAGAAACTCCAGCACCTTTATCTCCAAAGTCCAGGAACTCCAATCCATAAATCCAGTTGCTAGACCCGCACACCCCAAAAACAATGTATATCAGTTGTCTATCTCAAGAGCCGGGTCCAAGTTCTATACACATCAACATAGTAGAATCCTTAGTATCGGTGCCCCCTCAGGAGCACACCAAATGTTTGGAATCTTCATACTGAACAGCTGGAAAGGTTGGAGGCTCCTTTGCGCTGGGACCGAAGACAGTGCAGCCGCTGATGCGAATGCCAGGCCATATAGATTGTTTCGGGGGTGTGGTGGTTGAGGCTTTAGGGAATTGTTTGATTTCTGGACCCGGGGTTCAGGGTTTAGCAGTTGAGGATTCAGAATTTCACGGGCTGCGGGACTGAGGGTTTCGGGCCATAAGGAGCCTATTGGGATTTGCTGAAGGTGACAATTACCCCGAAGCGTCACCATGGAAACTGTCCAGAGTCAGTATGTTGATGAAAGTAATGCTGTCAGGCAGTCCTTACATGAGGAACCACAGAGACGGGGTCTTTTCGGGCGTCCTGATCCTTTAGACGCGGATTGTGTTGGGACTGGTCGTGCTGCAAATGGCCTCTCAAAGTCAGGGTTTTTTGGAGTCTTTTGTAGACTGGTCCAGTCTTCAAGGTTTCTCTCTGGTGCTAGAGACCAGGCAAGGCGGTAAGATCAGTTTTTCCCTCACGTCAGAGGAAAAGTTTTTGACATTTGTGCGTGCACGCATGGAAGCACGTTTCTGCAGGCTTGAAAGCACACATCACACCTCGTAGTGTTACTTTTTCATGAGAACTGAACGTGCAGAACTGAAAGTGCAAGCGGGGGCGCATGCACAACAGGCATTCTTGATAAAGCTTGGATTGTGTGCAGCAGGACCAGCGAGAAGAGACGTGGTAGCCGGGCTTAGGCCGCTTTAAGGGCCCCCAAAAGGCGGAGTCATGGATAACAGACAAAGAGCTTTCTTTCTTATTCTTGTGGAAAAAGTCGTTCTGCGCACTGCAACTCGTGTTTCTGTGTGTCATCTTCATGATCATGTAGCAGAGTCTCCGCTGCAAGGTGCTTCGTCTGGCCAGACTGACCTCCCTCACGCTTGGCGTGGGTGGCATGGCATCAGAAGTACAGCTTTGTAGAAAGATTTGAAACAGGTACTGCCAAGTAGAAATAGTCATGCTGCCAGTTGAGCGTGATAATGACGACACGCAGCGAGAAAGGCGTCATTTATTCGGCAACAGACAGACCGACATACTGCCCCACTACGAGAGTTCGACCCACTCCAGCATTTCAAGAACCAGAAAGGCTTCTGACAAGCCCAGAGCACTTCCCCACAGAGGTCTTAAGGCCTGGCCAATGCCAAGGAATCGATCAGATCCACTCTATGCAGCCTGTCGCATATCCTGGGGATCCCAAGACGCTCCAGTTTCCGTGCTGGACTGGAGGGGGGAATTTTCTAAAAGTCACCGTTACCGAATTCTCAAGTTTGATTGTTGCAGTTGCCAGTACGACAGCTCTCGAGTTTTGCGCCGCACTATGTTGACTTTATCGTAACGGTAATAAGAGTAATAACCGTAGTAACAGTGATGATAGTACTAAAAGTACTAGTAGTCATAATAATAATAGTATTACTAGTAATAGTAGTAATAGAAATACTTACATTACCAGTAGTAGTAGTAGTAGTAATAGTAGTAGTAGTCATAATAATCATAGTCCTCAGAGTTGGAAGGACTTGGCTTCGCTGGCATTGATTGCCTACGAGGCGGACCGGTACGATCGCGGCTTTGTGGAATCCTGAGACTGCTAACCCCCCAACACAGCGATTATATGGGGGTTATATAGGGGTTATATTGGGGTTATATAGGGATTATATGGGAATAATTGAACATAAAATGGAAACATAGTATCATTATACATTTACAGACGTGGGGATATTCATAGTTGTTGTTTCAGGTGGAAAAAACAATGGGGGATATTCACTCTTAGGGGGGTGCCTGAACAAGTCTTCTTGTGCAGGTGGACTGCGATGCGGTGCCACGATTGCTGCAGGCCAGGCTTGAGATTATACAGGGTTCATACGGGGCTTGTAATGGGTTTATGTAGACATTATATAGGGATTACATAGCAACAAAAATAGAAACTATTTGTCAGTGTTTGGGGCTATATAGCAGCCAGCCTCCAAGTTTCAAGAGCTCTAATTCTTGTTGTGAGATCACGTTCTTGGGTGATACGTGCCGTAAACCCGATCTACTCCCAAAATACTCCCTTTATAGTGTGCTTTTTCTTCCTTTATTTTTGCCTTTGCACCAGTCTGTCACCTGCAGGAGAGCTTCGGCAACGGACTGCACGCGCCAAGGCAAACTCTCAACTTTTCTGCGACTAGCCAGATGTGATTTTACCTTTGTGATGCTTGGGAAGGCAAGGGGCATGGTTCCCCGACTTCCCGCTAAGCACCGGCTAGTCCTGGTCCAGCAGGTTCGAAGCTGACTTCCAAACCCCAACTTCTGAAACAAATTAAGCTTCCAAAAGCCTACGCTTGAATCCTGGTTTCCACCCTTCAGGCTGGAGTCCTGCCGGGGCTATGATGCGCTTCCTCGATGGATTTCTGTGCGTTTCCCTTCCCGCTTTCCAGGTGGAGGCGCAACAGACGGTGGCCGATGTGGATAGACATCATTTTTCATACGTTTTTTTGGAAGGTTATACTGATTTCGTGTACAGAGCTCTTCTCGTGCATGCGTAAAGCCTAGTTCTTCAGCGGTGCAACGTCCTGCAACGCGGCACCATATATGTTCACAGTCTGTTTGGAGGTGACACCCGGGTCTTTGCGGTGAAGGGGACGCATCCAGCCAGCACACGCACCAGTGAGATGGTTGAGTCAAAAAGTTTTCACAACAATCGCGGCTTGAAGTTCCAGTTGAGCTGGCAGTTGGCAGCATTGTGCGTCAGCAATCGGATCTTCATATGGACTTGCCCTGACATCAAGGGACCCTGTCTTGGTCATCGTCGTAAAGCCTGCGAAGAGGGCTCCTGTGCTTGATGCACTGCCAGATCACGGTGCAGCCGAGGTCTTCGTGGAGAGATGTTTACGCCGACATCAAGCTGTTTGCAACGATCGAGGCTACTGAGATGAAAAAACAAAGTTCTTTCTGTGGAAGCTTAGTCAGCTACTCGTGTGTCCCCTTGTGAACAGCCAGATGCGGCTCGGATAAGGCTCAAGTGGCTCAAAAGTTTCTTTTACGCCAAGGAAGTGTTTTTTCTGCTCGTTAGCTGTCCAGGTGCTCCAGGCGCTCTCGAAGATCGTGCCCATCCTGTCGCTGCTACCCGTGCCACTGGTGCAGAGCATCGTGGGACATACCGGTTGCTCAACAGCTTTGGTCAAGACAGCTCTAAGTGAAATTGAGGGACGGGATGAGGATGGGTATCTACGCTGCCTAAATAATGTGTCATGCACCGGGCAATGTTTCAGACGCTTCAATGTGTAATCATCACTATGACCATCGTGAGGATCAGAGGCATTAGCCATAGTGAGGAGATTGGCACATTTTTTCCGCAAGGCAGCTGCCTCTCTTCTTCCCTCAGTCTGCAGGTTTGGCTGACACCTACATGTGGGACGATCTCGAGAGGGCCGTCGACGAGGGCCACAGGAAGACTGACGTATCGGTGCCCAAAGTCTGAACATTGATAACTCGCAAACAGCTTAGCATGAGCACGCGATTCACCAATTGAGTTTCAGGTGCTCACTGGGCATTCCCTTGGCGGCTGCATCGCGCAGATCGTAGCGGGCAGGCGCACGCACCGGGCTTGACTGCTGTGAGCTTTCAAAATGCTCTTCATGCCTCGCATGGCTTGCAGCCGCACACACAACGCAAAATGGAAGCGACCTAGCTCTGGTCACGTGCGCGCGTGCAGCACGTGCAGGAGGCAGCTGTCGGCTCTTGTATTCTCTTCGCCAGGCAGGCTTTCTCTTGTGTGCCACTGTGGTTATTCAAAGCGCTTGTTGTTGGTAGATGTTAGAAAAGTTGCTGCAGCACCGGCCGCCTATTGACAGCGACCGTGGTACACTTCAAAATTCTGGTAGGTGACTCCTTTGTCAGATTCTGGTCGTTGTACTGTTGTTGAGGTAAACTATGGTGCAAGGCGCATGATGGTGAGTTTGTCTTGCGCTGTGCTTTGTTCGTGCACCTGTTGATTGGAGCAGTGATCCTGACAATTGCAAATTTTGTCAACAGCAACATCGACAATGCAACAAGCCTCAAAGCTCGCAAGACGTTCTCGGGGTGCGAGTGCTGCAGCGATGCTTTCTATCCTTCCTAGAACTGAGATAGGTAGGTGTTTACCCCTCTCGCGCTGATAGCGTGCTGTAGGTCTGTTGTACTCGGCGCGGCGGTTCCACATATCACCAGAGAGTCCCTTCGGCCGCATTATGGCTGGGACCCGACTCCTCAATGGTGTTTGGGGTTACTCGTCCAATAGGTTTGTCCAATAATCTCTTTTCAGCTTCTTCAGATTGCAACCTTCAGGAATCCTTGGAGCTTTCTCAAACTTGGACACCTTTGTATACCCCCAAATCAATTTCATCTTACCGATCGGCCGGCCTGTGGGCTTACACACGTATTGCGATAATTGATACGGCTTTTATTTCTCAGAAAATGTGACCAGGCTCGGGTCAAACTGAGGAGCTGAGAGCCGGTGCAGACTTAGTCTCCATACTATGTTGGGCTGTTACTCTCGTTGTTGGTAGGCATTCGCCACGTCGTGGTCGTGGTGCCGGATGGCGATGTGATTTCCAGCGTCGACGAGCATGCAGGCATGTTGTCAAGGGGCGCATCTATGAAAGGCTCTCTCACTGGCAGTGGGCCTGCAGCATGAGGTTTGTTGTAGGCACACGTGACAGTGCATCCCCCTAACTTCGCAAGTAGTCTCAGGCAGTCTCCCTCCACAAGCCAGCAAGCGGTCCCATGCGCCTACTTGCAGGCGTCGTGCAGCGCATTGCATGCCGAACTCGTACTGGCCAGGCCGAAAGCTCTGCTTTCCCAAGACGAGTCCCCGAACCAACTGAGCGGGTTTAGGGATGTAGGGCGTACAAGCGGATCACTGGTCTTGATGATTTCACGGTGTCCCATTGTAGTACTTCCTGCATCTTCTTGCTGGTGTCTGCTTTTGCAATGATTACCCTTTCCAATCCTTCTTGTCACTACCATGAGTGCTCTCTTATTGTTTTTTGTTTGTATTGCTGGCATTGCGGTCTACTGGAGAGGCCGCCTCCACGGCAACTTGCCACCGGCTGCGAAAGACTGCCTGTGAGGCTTCCACCATGGCTGTTTCTCAAACATAGGGTCACATGTCTCGATCTTATGATAACGAGTATAGTCTAATGCATCAGACATAACCCGGCAAGAAATGGACCCCAACATTTCTACAGCATGTGCTTCAAGCCGCTTTCTCAGATCTTTGGGCAGGTCTGGCGCGCCTGCCCGCAGCCTAGCTTGAAGTGTGAGGATGTGCAACTCCAATTCATTCAGGTTGCAGTCTACCAATTTTTGCAGCAGTTGCAGCTGTGTGATTTTTGTTTTCCAGGTGGGGATGTGCGCGAGCGCGATTTCTCCGAGACCTGTCAGAGCTATGTCTTGCCGGAGCGGGGCAGTTGCGAATTTCTTTGAGGTCATCATGACAGTTGCGGTTCACTGCAAACCCGGCAGGACATGCTTGGCCACATACTCCCGGAAGAGCCATGGAGTCCTCCTGAGGCCAGGGAGGTTTTGATTCAGTATGAGAAGGGCATAGTTGCATATTCAAAGCTCCCTCTCATAGCCGCCAAGATACCTTGTTTACAGCTTGATGGTTTTGAAGCTTCAGTGCGCTGAAGCCCGTATCCACTCTGAGCCTTGCAAGGCAGTATGAAGTAGCAAGTCTTTTAACAATCCAAGAATTATGGGAAACCGTGCAAATTCCTCTAGAATTCTTGTTTGAGGGTGTGGTGTCGTGCCAAGTTATTAAATCGCAATCCGTTACCCCAAACGATCATCCTGAAATCCAAACCCTCTTCTGCTTAAACCAATGTCCCTAAACTGCCTAACGCCAAACCCGAAACACCACACCTCAAACACGAGCCCCCAAAACCTGGCTGAAACCTTAACCTGATCTTAGATTCTGTTGTTACTTCTGTAGCGGCTGCCTGATATTTTTCTATTCTATGGAATGGTCTGCAACCGCAAGCCCCAAACCCAAGACCTCTGACCCTATATCCAGAAGTGAAAGCCACAAGCCTGAAGTCAGTAGCCCTAAAGCTTAACCTGAGATCCCAATCTGAAACCCCCACCCTACATCCCAGACCCTGGCCCAGGAGTCGTTGGACGTGGACGCCTGGGCACCAGCCACCTGAGGTGTTGCTGCTGAAGGACAGGCGTTTAGGGTTTAGAGCTTTGAGTTTAGGGCTCAAGATTTCGGGCTTGCGGTCTATGGATTGAGGTTGAGGCTGCCATTGCATTCCGACGCGAGATTATGCTTCTGTAGTTTCTCAGATGAAGGCCCAGTATGAAGTACAGATGTTTTGTGGAGTGTATACAGGATTTCTGAGGGGCAAGGGGGGTGTCAGGCGTCTGACATTCCTGGCTCCACCTCAGCGCGCACATGAACTTCCGCGATGGCTGCGGTTTTGGGATACTTGCGTGCCCTTGTACCTCAAGTATGCCAACAGTCACAAGGATGTGGCGGCTCCGGTATGCTACCTTCCTGACTACAATCACTTCATGCACCTGACGCCGCCCGCAAAAGTGCAAACAGTCACAGGGATGTGGCAGTTCGGGGCATGCTTCTAGTGACCCTGGCCGATTTTGGGGATTGGTGGCTTAAGAACAGACATAGCCCAAGAGATGAACTGCACTCTCCTCAAACACGCTCTGCAATTCCGATCTGCGATACAAGCCCTCTCAGCTTTAACGAGCATAAACAAGTAATCCTTGAACATCTCTTTAGGAAGCTGTTGTATGCATGCCGGTATACTGAAAAAATATGTTCAGGGCTTCCACAACTCGTCTGCAGCCCTTGAGTATCTGGTCTCTACATCTGCTTAGATACCCAAGCATAGACCTCTTATGTGGCTTGAAAATGGTTATGCAGCTGTCATAGAGTAATCTTATCAGGATTATGGAAACATTTTTTTCGGGATCTTCAGCGGTGATGAAAGAATCCCATACCTTAGCAAACTCCACGGCAAAAACGGACGAGGCAGAAAACCGTGAGCAAGCTCCAAAGAGTTGCTTGCTGCCTGGGTATACCGTTGTCAAGCCTGACCTGATCCAATGCAAAGTAAGCATCTCCAAGTTGCGGTTGTGATGATTGTCAGGCTGATGCTCTTTGAATCGGTGACAATATTCTTACGGCCGCATATTTCAATGGCCATTGATTCAGTGCTGGGCCAAACAGGCACTCGGCACGTTTTCATGCTCCAAAGCTGAGCAGAAGTGAGATTTTCTCATGCCAAACAATGGGTGCTGATGGGATTCGCGCATGCTAGCACAAGCTGAGGCTGACGTGGTAAGGTATTGCTATCGTCCTCTAGGAGTTTCTCAACATCATGTTCTGTTAAGGTCCCTAAAGTTTATAAGCAGCACATGAGTAGTCTGGAGTATATTGGGGTAGCAAAATGTATGCTGGCAGGGTGACTGAGCGGAATTCACGCGGGGAGCTTCTCGTGCAAAGCTGGGTATCGGAGCCTTGAGTATGAAGGCCGAGTTACATCATCCCCCTGCGTTCGCTGTTCAAGAAGGCAATTTCAATCGTTCAGGCAAAAACTTCACTTGAAGCCATAAACCCCCAGACCCCCAATCTATGAATCAATCCATGAATTCCTGAACCCTGTTCGGTTCAAGTTAATCATGGTGAGCTAGCCTCTGCAGGTGCCGAAATTGCGCGGACCTTGCTGTTTGCTAAAGCCTGTGCCGCTGTCTGAGCACTTTGCGTCATCTGCTTGAGTTTAGGGTCCAGTTGTGTCAGTCTAGATGATTGCATGGAAGCTTGCTTGACTCCTTACAATCCAGCAGCACGCTGCAAATGCAGTGCAGAAGCTGTTGAGATTGAGGTGGATGCATTCGGCCGGGATGGGGAAACGCCAGCTCTAAGCCCAGGATCTGACAAAGCTTGCAAAGCATTTGAAGAGTTGGTTTTTGTTGCTTTGCAAGGTGCAGCTAGCTAGCCTCATGGGCTGTGGCCTCGGGTTTTGCCAGCGTCTGCCGAACACAGCATATTCTGGTATGTGATAGTATATTCTGTTATATTATAATGCATTATAGTAGAGTATAGTATACTATAGTAATGTGCAGAACTCTACAAGTTTCTGTGCGGGGGTAATTAACAGACCTATGAAACCCGTTTTTTGGGGGGACTAGAAAACCACAGATAGTAGTTTCCATTTTCTTTTCCATTATCCCTAGGTGGGAGTGTCGTTAAATCATGTGTCCTTTTCCTGGCAGCCGCATGGATCCCCTTTCTTGCAATGAAGTCGGTGAGGGGACCTTGCTTCATGAGATGACAGGCACAAGCAGTAAAGCAACCGTCGTCCGATTGTGTGTTTGTGAATCGCTCCGAGAAATCTCCCCTCCACAAGTTCGTTCTTGTTCTGTACCGTTGTACCCATTGGCATGATTCCCGATATACGCAGTGTAGCCATCACATACTCATTATATGCCCCTTGCTGTTGATACTAACAGCCTGCATGACCTTAACACACCATAATTGAATAATTCGCAAGGTTTAGGGATCTCAGGGTCATGCAGGAGTTTTTGTAGCCACCACATGTACCAAATATGTTATAATGGTAGTATTGATGATTGAGCAGAGCCCGGGCTTTGTCAGAGAGGAGGATGCGATTCCATTAAGATAAGTATGTGATAGTATGCATTTGGATACTTGCTCAGGACACTGTAAAATTGTCCGCGAGCTTCTTCAGGCCTGCTGTGGGGCGGTCTGGATCCAAGTGCTCTAGGTATTCTTAGGTTTCCCGGCCCTTAAATTCATGGGCCAGTTTGGGTGGCATTGCTACTGTGGAGACTGTGTTTTTTTCGGTATTTCAGCTGATTTTGCAAAAGCAAACACTTTTGCAAGGTGCTCGGGTTGTGGGAGCAATTGTGGGCTCCTTTTGGGCCCCTGCAATGGAGATTCCAATGTTCTGGGCGCCATATTTGTTTAAATGAAGTCCAGGCCGCAAGGCCAGTGGAAGCGCGAACGGAAGGCAGTGCCCCGGTTGCTAACACACGTCTCAAGATTCGAATTCCAGTTCAGAGAGCACGGGATCTTGAATGTTTCCCCAGGCGACATGGTGAGGGCCAGCCAGATATACAACCCAAAGTATTGAAGGTTCCCAACCCCAAACCGTGACCCCTGAACCCCAAGCTTAAACTTTCACCCTCACACTCTCCGTTCTGGGTGGCTTTCATATGCTTTGGAGGCCAGTGCTTCGCCAGATGTTGAAGCACACGACGGCAAGCGAGCAGGGCACCTGGGGATTGCCGACGATACTGTTGACATAATGGAAATCACCCTTGTATTCTACCTTTCCATATTCCCTACTAAGAACTAGGAAGTAAGAAGGTTTTTTTGACGCAATTGGTTGGATGGCTTTCTTTCTTGGGAGCTCCATGACCCTGCACAATTCCTATATCCCTAAAATCCAAAACGTTCCCCCCTTTCGGGAAAGCCTCCTGGTTGTAGTAGCAAGAAGAACAGGCACTCAAGGCATCCGAGAGCCCTCAAGTAGACCCGAGTAAAGGTGAGCGGTGAGAGCAATAGTTGTAGCAACGGAGTGATACCAATATGCAGTGGCATGATGGTGCGACAGGCGATGGAGGAAGCCTTGCAGCACTGAAGATACATACTATGCAGTAGCTGGTGACTATAGGTTGGTGCAAGATGTCTTGGCACGCAGTGGTGATACACACAACATTTGCTCCTCGGTCACGCTTGACGCATACCGTTTGGCGAACATGCTGTTTGATGTCGAGCGTAGCATCTGCCTTCAGCTTCCAGAGGAACACAGTGAAACATCTGCAGATGATTGAACTAAGTGGTGGGAGAGGCTGGCTGCTTGACTTTCGAGCTGCCAACCCTTCTGCCCCTGCTGCAGGGAAGCTCAAACCTACAGCTGCATATACCTACCGAACCTCAGGCTTTCGGGTGTAAAGAACAGGGCATCGCCTGATTTGAGCCATGGACTGGACTTTAGCGCCTCACACCCTGGAGTTTGACGGGGATGCGACGCTTCGGTCAATGTACGCATGGCACTCAGGATACTCACCAATGCACAGCGTTGCTGGGCATAGCTTTGCATAGGTACGCTCTAAATTCGGTAAGCGCTCAACTTCTACCTCAAGAGAGTCGGATACACTGATTGCATTGTTGCACGGCCTGAGGTGGTCACCTACTCCAAAGCTCTGCCCTACAGCATCTTTTTCTTCTTTGTTTGGGACACTCGTCGGGCAAGAGCTACATACCCCCAGCGTCTCCAGCTCCCAAGCCCTCATGCAAACGTGAAAGGGTGGCAAATGATTTCGTTTGATCTGCAGATCTGGATTCCAGTGTGCATCAAAATGCCAGAAGCGGAATGCAGCATAAATAGTTGGAGTTCCGTGTGCGTAGCCTCTGCTGAGCCCTAAGCCTTAAACTCATGATTTTTCAAGCTGAGGGCGCGTACGATATGCTGCTGAGACTCGCTGGCTTGGGTGCTGAGATTCGTGCGGTGCGCCGCGGAACCTGGGCACTGAAGCTGAGACTGAGCTGCAGATCATGGCTGCCTTGGCATTAGTTTTTTGGGGTTTGTAGGTAACGCAAGTTGTGTCCAGACATCTCCAGCTTCTTGCAGGGTGCGTCTGATCGGTATTCACCAGCAATCCAAGGATGAATCTTACACACCATGTCCCTTGGCATCATATTCGAAGTCTCACACCGCAGTTCCTGTTCTGAACCCATTGGCAAGCGTGCTATAGAAGGGGATATGGATCCTCAGTGACTGCTTGCCAGGTGCTCATAACGCCATTGGCGCTCCTCAGCATGTGGCAAGACCCCGTCATTCGGCAGCCCCTTGACGGTTTATTTTCTACATGATTGGCAATTGTTCTGTCACTGGTGAAGTCGTCTAAGCTGCCAGGAGAGAAGCAGCGTTGGTGAAGGTATGAGACGGTTCCTGTCATCCAAGGCTCTATGCTTGCTTCGGCTGCGATGAGGCTGGCCAGACAATCTTGAACCGGTTGCTTCCCAGACAATGCTGCACGAGATTACGCCATGCAAGGCCGCTGTTCTCATGAATCGAGCTCCTTCATCGCCTTCAGCCGTCATTTGGCCAGCATGATGCAGAGCGTCGCTGCCCAGCCTGCTTGGGACAACCTTGTTGACTGCTGTAACAAAACATCTTTCTGGCCAGTTCTTGTGTCTCAAAATCGGTGCACCGGAGAGGCTGAAAAGCTGGTTGGCTGAACCACGTGCATCCTTTCATCCTTCTGCTAGAAGGAGCTGTAGTGGAATTACTAGCCTCCAGCAAGCAAGGCTTGCCAGCAAAGGTGGTGGGTAATGAGAAGTCCTGATGTCATTTACCAACCATGGCCTGTCCCTGTGCATGGGGCAGCAGTGTGTATGCCAGTGCTTGACAACTCACAAGGTTTGTAGAAGCTCCCACACGACTTTGCCATGTCAATGTGAGCAACTCCGAAATGCCATCGTCTGCTCCTCTCCTGAGGCACGAGCATTGACCCCCATCACGCACCTTGGAGTGGAGGGAGGTTCTCACGCATTGTAGCTGTAAGTTTTGCTTTGTCCACAGGAGGGTCTTGCTAAAAATGTGTGCTGCAAGTCTGCGTGCTGCGTCCAGTTCTTTGCCTCAGTTTGCGTAGTCTTGCTAAGCATTGCTGCTACTGATGCTCTACACAAAGCAGCCAAGGATAGGATACTTTACGGCGGACCTGCTTCTGCTCAGCCAGTGAGAGCCTGAGAAACATGAGCGGCTCTTTCAGTTTGTATGGCTTGCCCTTTCATTCTTGTTGTGGATTGTCAGGTGGCAGCTAACCAAAAGCTCAAAGACTGAGCGATATGTGATGCTTTTGCACCACGCCAGCCCCCCAGTCCTGAGCAGACTTGTGCTGGCATCTGGTTTGTACAGTAGGTTGTCAGATGGACAGCGAGTGGGCAAGAGGTCCAGTGCTTTGCAGAGTAGTGTGCAAGTTGTGCACTGCAGCAGCAGATCTAGATGCCAATAAGAAGTCTGGGAGTCCGAAGCGAATGAGTGAATTTCGGACTGAGATTGCTTCGATGGTCGTGTGGCCAGCCGCCGTGTACTTCGACTGGGTAGCTCGATACGTCTGCTGGCTTAGTTGATTGAAGATGTTGAACATAGCGGGTGAGGTACACGCCAGTTTGTTTCTTAGTGGTGGAAATTGAGCGTCCTGGGTAATCTACAGGATGGCTGCTTTTCGCGCATAAAGTGCCCCATTGCGATGAGGTCTTAATCATGCTATCCTACGAGAGTACCAGCCTGCTGTTGACGCTCCTTTGGATCATTTCAGCGGCCGGCTACAAACAGCTCCCCGGCTGCAATCTGGAATGAAGTCAGGTAAACGAGATGTGTGGTGGACTGATGCAAACCTTCGGTACTATGACAGTCCAAGGAGCCTGATTTACGGTGTGACTGGCCTCCTCTTCACTGGCCTTTTCTTCGTGTTAAGGACAGGGCAGCTTCCAAGAGTTGTGCTTACCACCTACAATAGTCATGCCGCCGGTCGCAACAGCACGCGGATGATAGATGATGAAGTAAAATCAGAATTGCCAGCCCTGATCTAAGTTCCAGACTGATTCTGCATCCATGCTGTGGCAACTTGCAGAACCCTGTATGAGCCCAGCTTTGATTCCAGTATGTCTTTGACTTTCCATGTGGTTTTCGTTCTGGTATGTTGCTGGAGGATGGTGGGTGCAGTCCCGCAGATCTTGGCCATGGCCCGTGCTCCTCCCTGGTCGGAGCGCTTGATGACGGAGGCTTTCAAGGTTAAGTTGCTTTTCAAGTCTTTTTTTTGGCAATGATTCGAGGAATTCGTAAGGTGTTTGCAGGTCGTACGACAGTTACGAGCTGCTTAGTCCCTGCATAATGCCACAACTGGTTTCAACAGGGTTTTGGAGTATAAGACGCTTACTGGTCGAGGCTGCGAGGATATCTTCCAGAGAAAGTACATCTTAGGGAGTCTTGGGGATGAGAAGGGAGATTTGGGGATTTCGTCAAAAAAGCCGTTGATGGATTTATGAATCGGGCAAGCCGATCATTGCCAATAAGAAAGCTTCATAGAGTCCCTTCTAAACTCAAGAAGTTCTTGTCCCCAACATAGGTACCTGCAAAAAGGTAGGGGACCCACAATTTCAAGAACAGCTCATTCGCCCTCAGTCAAAAGCAGGCTGTGGACTTACCCGAATTTGCATCCATTTTGCCCCTAAACCGTTTGCACTGAATCCTAAACCCCACGCTCTAAGCCAGATTTGCTGGAGGCGCAGCCAAACGGAATTCATCCGTTGGCTTGGCTTTGGTGCCAGTCACTCATACTTCCCCACGTGATGAACCTCTTCTGGGGAGCGTCTCGGCACACCAAAAACATCTCAACGATTCGTTCCGCTTGAAGTAGGTGGCTTGAAAGGGGTTCTGACAGATTTTGCTCTGATGGCAAGCTGAAGGTTTCTTGCAATTGCAGTTGCTTGGATGCGTCCCAACTAGTACAAATGCCTCACATCATTAAGTGTCTTCTTGTTGTTGGCATGCTGGGAGCCTGTTGCTTGCACCATTCACTCCGGGTGCTGGTACTGCGCTGGTGCTGCGGTGGGGGCGGTAGTGGTTGTGATGGCCGCGGCGGTGGCGGTGGAGGCGGGGGTGGTGGTGATGGTGGTGGTGGCGGTGGTGGTGGTAGTGGTGGTAGCAGCAGGAGGAGAAGTAGCAGGAGTAGCAAGAGCAGAAGGAGTAGAAGGAGCCGTAGGAGGAGGAGCAGTAAGAGCATGAGGTCTAGTCTGAGATGTAGGAGTGGGAGTAGGAGGAGAAGGCGGGGTAGTAGGAGGAGACTTAGCAGCAGCAGGTGTAGTAAGAGTAGAGCAGTAAAAAACGATGATGCCCCATGTAGACGTTCCTGGCGTTTCCCCCGTCTGCAAATGCAGCTGAGGTAAAGGTCTTGGGAGGCCAGCTGGGCAAGTTGATTCGTGCTCCAACCCTGTTTCTAAGTCCTAGCCCGAATATTGGCTTTCCCTTCAAGAACCAAGAGCAGACAGAGCTACTACCAACCACAGAGGAGAATTCTACAAGAGAAAGAAACCAGTTGCCCTGCCGGGCCATCAAGTGCAACAACAAGTCCGCCAGGTTCGCCAAGCAGGGAGGTGTCCACTTTGGGGACTTATCATTGTTACATGATCATACCGTCATTGCTGTAATCAATGTCATTATTGATACTAGTGTGGTTGTCAGTACGAGTGTTTTTGTGACAGCCCCTCTTTTTTTTTAAAAACGCTGTGCCCAAGTTAGTGTTACTTTGGTTGGGCACGAAAGATTGCCTAGCTCAAGCCATGAATCTCTAGATAGTCCATACGCCATAGGCTTGACGAGCCTTGGGACTTTCCATCAGCGTTTTATCCAAGCTCCTGGAGCACATTGGGGTTGTATTGGGATAATGGAAAAATGGAAGGGTTATATAGGGATTATATAGATTTCTATAGAGATTATATAGGATTAATGGAAAAGAAAATGGAAGCTACTACAGGGTTCAGTGTGACAGGCGCCTTTGCAGTCTTCACCGAGCGGAGCGCTGCAGCCTCCAAAGACCAGTAACATTCAGGACTCCACGCGTGCTTCGTACAGAAAGGGGAAAGGGGTCTTCGTCGGAGCCCCAATCTAGGGCTTAGGGCTTCAGGATTCTTTGAGGAACGGACCCCTGAAAGTAGTCCGCACAGAAGCTCCTGGCTTTTCATTGGTGATCCACCTTGCAAAGCCCCTGAACCTTCAGGAGCCAGGCGTCCTGCGCTCCACGTAATTCCGTGGTTTGGTCGCTTTGCCTGTCAGTGAGTTCTTACACCTAAGAACAGCTGCGCTGTTGTAGTCAGGTTGTATACATATATGTATGTGTGCTCTATTGCTACTTATAGTTACAACGCTATCAGTGCTTGCCAGCATTGCATCCTGGAGCTGGAAATTCAGTGACGATGTGAGGCGGGCTTTTCCCCAACATTTGGGATTGTTCTCGCGCACCTTACACAAAGTGGCATGTGGCAATTTGGGGTGGTGCCCTGACTTTGGAAATTGCCCGAGCACAGCTTTCACAGGAAGGCGCTGGCATCACCAGCTGCCTGTTTGGCATTGATGCCTTATCTCTGTCCTAATTGCAAACGAATCGAGCTCAATTGTCCGTTACCAATGCCGGGGTTGATGCATAAGCCGATTCTCATTCTGTCTAAGCTCTTGCACTTCCTGATGCAACCCCGTCGGCCGAAGCACTCACTCGTTTGCAAGAAGTACAGACAGCAGAGATTGAAGCATGTCATGATGTGCGAGTGTTATTTTGGGTTGCTTGCGCGAGGCTGTCCTAGTCTAGTACTGCAATTGTATCTGTGCCTTCCAGTAGATCATCCAGTCTGTCTTTCTCATCTGGTCAGATACATACGGTTGGCCATCTCACCATCTCTTCTTTCGCATGTGGCCTTCCAGCGCCCGTTAATCTGCAAGCCGAAAGGCTCAGCTGAATAAAGGCCGACATCGCCTACCGGCAGTTGTGGGCTTGTCTCACATTTCATATAGTCACCATGGCCCCAACATTGTTTTGCAACTGCCCAAGTTCAACGCGGATAAAAAGGCGCGGGGTGTCAAGTGCAGGGATGATCGATTGCTTGTTTGGCGGGTTTGGGTTTGGGTTGTACGAGCTTGAGAATTCGTAGTTATAACAGGAAACGTAACACTTGAAATGGTCATGATATTTCATGATAGTCCAATTTGAATAGCAAACATACTTACACTAATAGTGGTATTCGCGGCCTGGAAGGAAAGAGGCTTGTCCCCAGGAATTCACAGGTTGCTCTTCAGCTGCCCTGAAAAATTATGACTTTTATTACCAATATGAGCTTTTGCCTAAACTCCTCAAAGGGGGTTACATAGGGGACTACTATAGGGGTCCTTAAGAGGATACTAGGAGTGCAGACTATAGTTCATACTATCACTAAACCCCAAGCCCTAAGTTATTACCGATATTGTTATTACCTATATTGTCCCAACACATGACTTCTATCTTATTCATCTTTGTGCTGACCCAGGCCTTGTTTCATGCCTGCTGGAAGCTCAGCTGTTGAGAAGAATTCGGGTGCTGGGGTCTCCTCTGACCAGCTATCACAGTCGTGCTCGTAGTGCTAGTAAGAATACTCATGGTGAAACATGTCGTTGTAGTAGTTGCGTTTACCATGGTGCATTGCAGATGAGGTTACCGCGGACATCTTCAAATCGTGGAGTGCCTGGTTCACAGCTTGGGAAGAAGTCTGCAACGAGTGAGTCGTGTACATCTGTCCTTGACGACTTCATAGCCACAGAGCTGAATTGGTTCCATGTGCGGACTCAGGCTTGCTGGAAAAGCAGGCCAGCAGCCCGACCTTTTCAGTGAGGCTTGGAGATGTGAGTCCGTGGGAGGCCTGTGCTTCAGCTGTGGACCTTACTGGCCGGGGTGCCTTGCACTGGGCTGCAGCACAAGGGCGGCTGGTGCGGGGCCCACTTGCGATTGAGCAGTGGATGCTCGTGCATGCAAGCCTGTGGAGGAGATTGTGGACAGACTGCTGCTGAATGGAGCGTTGCTGGATGCGCAGGCTAAGAAAGTGCCTGCCGCACATGTCCCATCGTCTGAAGCTGACCAAGCCGTCTTTGCAGACTTCTGCAGAACTGAAGGACAGCCGCGGCTGGTCACCCCTTCTTTTGGCTTCACAGGCATGGGTTTGCAGCGCCGTCTGAATCAGCAACGGCGAGATCATGCTTTCTTGCGATTGTGCAGTGAAGGGTGCTTCTGTTCCTGATAGCGTATGGCAGACGCCAATAAAAAACTAGGATTGTAAGGAAGGTGATGGTGAGAAACCTTTGGCACATTCACAGATCAAGGTGACCTTGCAGCTTCTGTGTGAACAGGCAGAACGGAACTAGCGCTACGTTAGTGTGTGCGATCTGCAATCAGGTTGGGCATTGCCCAGTTGTGATGAGGCTCCTGGAGGCTGGAACACTGAATCAGACAAGCTCACCTGGTATTTGCAAACTGATTTGGGCAAGCAAACGCCTGAGAGAGCAGCGTGTTTCAGGTCCAAGCGTCTCTGGATTTGCAGGGTTTCGATGGTGTTTTGGCCTGAGAGCGCCACTGTCCTACAGCCCTTTTCAACGCTCTTACTCTAGCTGCGGCTTCTGCCTTGCTGCTTCGGATGGTTTGCGGCTCTCCACATCTGTAGCTGTAGCTATCATAACGCGCACAGTGATTGCAACCTTAAGGAGACCGCCTTGATGCTAGCCGCGCTGAACGGTCAGCTGGAGGCTAGCAGACCTGCCTAGCACTCTTGATCGCTCTTGCTACTGGTTTGATTAAGTGTGAAGATTCAAGGGGTGGAGCATGCCCATAAAAGTAGCATAACCAGCAGCAAACCTTCTGCACCCAGCTTGGGTCTCCTTGTTGCTGGAAGTGCTGCTACAGACACCAGCCGCCGGCACCCTCACCAACACCAACACCACCATCATCTCGACCACAACCAAGTCCACTGCCGCTACCACCTTTATCTACATAGCTATTGGTATGTCAGCGCAGGGATTGTAAAGCAAGCATTTAGATCACGACAGCTGTGAATGTTGTCTTGATGTCATACTATTTGCTGCTGCTGCGGCGGCGGCGGCGACGACGACTACTACGTACCACCACAACAACCACAACAACTACAACAACATCAACAACATCAACAACATCAACAACAACAACAACAACAACTGCTGCTACTACTGCTACTGCTACTGCTACTGCTGCTGCTGCTGCTGCCAACACGGCCGCCGCCGCCGCCGCCCCCAACACCGCCGCCGCCGCCACCACCACCACCACCACCACCACCACCAACACCACCACCAACACCACCATCGCCACCACTCTGCTTGCTAACAATGCACAACTGCTGGCGCAGCTTTGACTGATCATGATGCCAGCCTCCAATCCGCAGGTCCTACACTTGCTTGTCGCACGGCGCGCCAACGTCGAGGTAACGGCCAATGATGGCCTTACGGGGCGTGAGCCTCATTGTTGATTCCACCTTGGAATTCCTGATATGGAGGCCGTTCCGAATCTTTGGGGGCCCGATCACGATTTTGAGGGGTGTCATAAAAATGCATGCCATAAACCGGGGTCAGTGTAAGCTCGCGCAAGAGCGGCGCAAGGTCCCGTGCAGTGGCTTGTAACGTAGCTTGAACATAGCGGCTGATCTTGTAGAAGCCATGCCAGCGCAAGCTGGCGCAAGATGCGTGCAAGGGCGAAGAACAAGCATTCTTACTAGACAGTGCAACATACAAGGAACAAGAACAACCACCATTTGACCCTCTTACAAGGGCCCTTTTGTATTCTGTTGTCACTCCCGATGCATGCGTGAGGAATGAAGGCTCTCCCAGCAAAAGAACTCCACATTTCAGAGGATTTGCATACAGGCTGCCGAGTCGTTTTCCCATGTGATCGTTCAGAGGCTGACGCTGGCTGCAGAAGCAGGTCAGTTCCAGGCCATATGGCTTGCAGATGGCATATGCAACTCTTCTGTGTCAGTCGCTGTAGAGTTCCACCAATTGATTCCCTGTCCGCATCGCTGAGAAGTGGCTTCAATAATGAGATACTAGGCTCGAAACTTCAGGAAAACAGTGCTCGGCTTTCTCGAAGCTGACTGCGCAGGCGGCTGAAAAGCTGCTGGCACTTGGTGCAGAGGCAGGCAAATGGAGCCCTTGCCGCATATGAAGGGCACCAAAAAGGATAGAATCTCCCAAAAGAATCCCTGAATCTCCGTATGCTTCCTACAAGCCCTGTTTTGAGTTGCGAGCATGTCTTACAAATGACAGGTCCCATCTGAAGGCTTGGCCATCGCAGAGCCGATCAGAAAGGACTTCTTGGGCGAAGGGTCGATGGGTTTAGGATTGCCGTTTGAGGATCTAGGTGTCTTTGCGGGTTTACATGCTACCTATGGGGTTCGGGGCCCAGAAATTTCTGAAAGTCACGTGTCTCATCTTGGGTGATTGTAAAATGCCAGTGAAGGGATACTGAGGGACTGAGGGAGGCCTTCCAAACTGTCTCCGATCTCGTTGAAGCTAAAGGTCAAAGCACAAGCTGGGCTGACCGAGCTTGTGGCGGTAGGCCTCCACAGCTGTAGCAGGACGCGTTGCCAGGCAATGGCACCAATGGCCAGGACCTGAATTGATGCGCTGAAGGGCTACTCTGGATCAGCTTTTTTTTTGAAGGTATGCTTTTCTTGTTGTGTTGCTGAGCTTCACATCCAGGTTCTGGCGACGCCGGCAGTCTGTCTTTGACTGGGAGGCTATGCTGACCTATGCGACCTCATCACGGCATTCTGCCTCCAATAAAGTTTGTTATGCCCATTTGCTCTGGTATTCTGTCCCAAGCTTGAAACAAGCTTGTAGAAATGAACGAAGCGTGTAGAGTACGCCTAGCGGGTATACCCCGAAGGGCCGTATTCAACACCCCACTAGAACTTGGGGCCAATCTCATTCCTGTATTTGTATAAGTCTTTAAACCTGCGAAGGGCCAGCCCTAGATGAGAAAGTGCGAGAGGAGCTTGACGGAGGATTATGTGCATACACAGCATTTCTCAGAGGATGGTTACTGTACTCACTCCGTCCAAAGTTGTATACGAAGAGCTTTGGGCGAGCGGGGCCGTCCCAAGCAGGATCCGCAGTCCATCGTTTATGTATCCTATCTTTTTACGTCCATGACTTAGCGACTTTGTTAACAATTAGAACCCTAGACCCTAGGCTCTGGATTCGATAAGGACTCAACTTCAGGCATGATCCCAATACCCCAAACCCTGAGGCCCTAAACCCAAAAGCCCCACAAGACCCAAAGACCCTTGGACAAGCTGGTTTGGGACCGAGCCTTTTTCCCCAAACAGGAAACGTTTGGGGTCCTCAAAAGAAAAGAAGAACGCAGCGGCTGGATGGGCTGCACGCGGCGCAGACCAGTGGACTCTGGCCGTGGGCCGGTAGAAAACAAGAAGAACGCGGCAACTGGATGGGTGGCACGCAGCGTGGCCTGTGGGCCTAAGGTGGGCCCGCAGTGTGGCGGCGGAAGAATAGCAGA
This sequence comes from Symbiodinium pilosum, assembly GCA_905231905.1. Taxonomy (NCBI): domain Eukaryota; class Dinophyceae; order Suessiales; family Symbiodiniaceae; genus Symbiodinium; species Symbiodinium pilosum. The sequence goes on along the minus strand of CAJNIZ010000503.1, from coordinate 74,313 downwards.
ACGAGCACCGGCGTTTATGAATTGTGTCGCGAATCGTAACTGGATAGTGGGCCTGCGGTGGGCGACCGCAGTGGGCCCGTGGAAGAAAAAATGAATGCGGCGGCAGGATGAGTGGCATGCGGCGCGGAGCTGTGGGCCCGTGGTGGGCCCGCAGTGATGAGTTCTGTCTTCAAAGGTACCAATTCCTGCAGTGCAGAGATTCTGGTCCGAAGCTGCTCGTGACCGAAAGCCGCGTACCTTGGGTCCAAAAAGGAAACGTTTGGGGTCCCTCAAAGCCCTCTCCTTAGAGGAAACGAAGAGCGCGGTGGCTGGGGACCTCTGGGTTGGCTGGGAGCCTGCTGGATTGGCAGCAGCGTCTGGATGGGCGGCGGGCGGCACGCGGCTTCGAGATGGTGGCCGGGTCTGGGGCTGAATGAGCGGAGCTAAACTTGCCAGGTAAAGGCCGGGCTCAAGATGCTTTCATCCTGATCCTTTGAATAACCCTCTACCCCAAAACCTGCCAGTTTAAAGTACGGGATCAAAATCCTTCCAGCCTAACCCCGGAACCTTCCAGCTGGATACCTAAGCACTAAGCCCCAAACCTACGAGACTCAAAACACCTTGAGCTGCAGTGTGTCTTGCGATGCTGGTATTCTTTACCCGGGGCAATCAAATTAAATCCAGCGAGGCAAGAATCAGACCATTGTTCCATGATGTTCAAACTTGCAGCATCAAAGCCCAGAAGAGGAAAAATCCAGCCGCGAATGCATTTGAATAGGTATGTAAATCAATTCTGTCCTTGAATTGTTGCTACTATTTTTTAGCATTTTAATCGCATAAGCGCTGAACGCCAACTATAACTTGCATTCGCATGTTTTCCATCCATGCTATTTGGGGTCTTCGCCGGCACCAATATTTTTCAAGGGTGCCGCCCTACCCATACCCGAAATATCCCATCCAAGAAACGGGGGGACCCTCAATTTGGGCCCCAAATGCTAAAAAAAGGTTCCGCCAACATTGAGAAGCCCTGATCTTGAACAAACTTCATATAACTCCAGTTTCCATCTCATTTCCAGTTTCTTTTCCACTTGTTTGGGCAGCATCCCTAAACTCCCTAAACCTTATAGCTCCGAAATCCTAAGCCCAAGTAGTAGTTTCCATGTTCTTTACACCTCAAAACCCTCAAAAAGGGGCAGTGCTAGGCTGGCCCAGCAGCTGGTTGAAGAGCTGATCTCCTCCCAGGACTGCCATGATACAGCCCGGCCGCAAGCCTCAGCGGTTATAGTCCGCGTTAAGTAAATAGAATATGGGGTATATGGGGATCTTATTATAGTATATCTAGTTAAGGGGGACTATATGTGGCTACCGGGCCATGTTTGGCAGGTAAGGGTTTCTTCGGAGCGGGGATTTAAGGGTAGAGGTAGGCTTGCTCTTATGATCAATTTTTTTCTCAAGCTGGTAGTAGCTCTGAAAAGTCTACTGCAGGTCGTGAAGGATTGTTTCTGCAGTTCCTCACTCCCTCAAAAAACACAGCGCCACAAGGCGCCTTCCAAAGACCACTCTCCTTAACGAGTTTGCAGATGGTATCACTTGCGGTATCTAAGCCATGTGGCAACAGCTCTGGCCTTTTGAACGTGGTAAGGGACAGGGTGTCCTTCCCTGCTACGGAAGGGGAACACGTTTCCGAAGAATTTGGTGGAACGACTTGCGGTCGAACAAAACTGGGCCCTCGCACAGCCAGTGATAGTTGTTAGTCTATCTAGATTCTCCCCTGGACTCCTGAAGCCTGCCCCTAGTTTGAGAAGTTTTGGCATTCCGCAACATTGCGGTTCCAAGGTGCCTCCCAACAATCCATTCCCCAAAGTCACCCTCAACGGCCCTCAATGAGATGCTTGGAACCTCATTGCTTTGGCCCAGGCGGTGGGGATTTGATGCCAGCGCGGCAGGATCCCAGCGACTGCACAGCGCTGAGCATGTTGCGCATGTATCTTAGGAGCCACGTGAGCTACGGTACTAGAGCAGCAAAGTGATTCCAAAATCTATTGCATGTGCAGATTTTTATCGTTGTATTGCATGACTGAAGTGTCTCTGGCAGCACTGGTATTGGAGTGTCATGATATTACAAAGTTTCCCCTGCATTTTCTTATGATTTCCATTGAAGTGTGTGTCAAAGCAGACTCTGTTGAAGCAACCACAAGGTTGAAAGCGGTGGCCGCTGCGGGTGTGGATACTGGCCCTCTGAAGGCGCAGCTTGCAATTTATTCTACTGCGCTGAACAGAGTACGATTGCGTGAGGAAGGTAAGGAACAACAGTGCATACAGCTGGAGCAGGCAACGTCTGTGTGCCCAACGTGCTGCCACCGTGTTGTACCTACATGCCCTGCCTTGGCCAGGATCGATTTCTGGAACTCGGGCTGATTCTCCAGGACTGACAGCACCACATGAGCTGCCCGCTAACTTCCTGAGGGTACGGGCGATGCTACAGGATCTGAAATTTCAGGCATACTAAAGCCTCCAGCTTCTGAGTTTTGACTACAGTTTTTATAAGACCTTGTAAGCCCTGGATATTAGATAGCTTTCATTGGCCGCATTTCGGCCCGTGAGGAATATCAGCAAATGGGTCAATCGAGAAGCATCCTCTGTCAGCGTGTAGATCCCACTGCCAGGATCCATCCCATGATGGGCTCTTCGATTGGGACGATCTGAGCTGCTGAACGAATGTCGTATGAGACAAGGTATCATCATGAGAAGCTACTTGCATCTTTGCATACACGGTCCTTGCATGAAAGCGTGGTCATGCCTGTCATCCAAGCTAGTGCCTTGGTGCTATGTGAGAGCGGAAAGAAGCCCTCCCGCTGTTGCTTGCCGCTGTGTTCGTCTTCCGACTCCTAGGATCGACAGGAACATTTGACGTCTTGACAAAAGTCTGAGTTTGATTGTTTTGGAGATTGAATGGGCGCCAAGATTCTACGGGAAAGATTGACCACATCTAACTGTACACCGGTTGTAGAGTAGGCGTGTATCCTGCATCAAGTTCTTCTAGCTGCCCATCTCTCAGCGTAGCTTGAGCTTTTGGAGATTTGCTTTGTTCCTTGTTGGTTTAGTTGAGTGATGCTTCATACAATATCAGCCGGTCATGAAAGCAGCCGGCATAGGTGCAATCGCCTCAGGTCGCAGCATCTTCAGAGCGTCCCAAAAGTGCGGTGAAGGACACAGCTGCAGGCTCCTGGGGTGTTGCTGGGCAGGTTGCAGAGACAACTGCCGAAGGTGCTGCTACCACTCTCGTTGCAAGAAGTACTGTACTGCGGCTATTACTGTTATTATGCTGATGGTGATAGCGCCCTTGCAGTATGAGGAGGAGTAGTACTGGTGGTAGTAGTAGCGGTAGTAGTACGCCGCTGCTAAAGATTGTTGGTGGTGTTGCACGGTTTTCGGTGTTGGGTGGTTTTCATCCTCTTCCTTGTATTTATCTTTCGCACTACGGCTGCTTTGTCATTGTTATGATTGTCACGGCGGGGTGATGGAGGAACTCTTGCACTATGCTATGTACCTCCCGCCCCAATGTGTTTGCTAGGAAATTTCCGTTCCATCCCCCACCCAACCCTAAACTCTCAGACCTGAACCCACGCATTCTTTTTGCTCCGCCCGCCAGGCACGGAGGCTTCAAACCCCAAGGCCTTGCATGTGAGGATTAAAGGTTTTGGGGTGTTGGAACTTCGGGTTTAGGATTTTGGTAGTCAGGTTTCGGGGCTTTATTTGATTTAGGGTCTGAAATTCGGAGATGTAGGGTGAGCAATTACTCACAAAGGATTAGTAGAGGATGACTCCAAGTTAGTATGGATTGTCACTGTATTACCTCACTCCACTCCTGGATTTGGCAAAGTACTGAATGAGCAATCTGCCTGACTCCATTTGATTTGGGACGAGCCACAGTGTGGGCTCCAAAAGACGCTGGGTTTAACACGAAGATCCCAACCTTCAGATCCCTCAACCCTAAACTATCCTGAACTTTCAGAATCTCGAGTAGCCGAGAGGCCTCCTCAGACAGCTCGTGGACATTGGTCTGGATTTCAGACCAGGCAAGGGCAGCAGAATCTTATGCCATAGTATACAACTATATGGCATGTGTGGAGGCAATGTACATAGACATATACAAAATCACATGTGTTCGCCTGCCTCCGCATACATACAAATATGCGTATGCATGTGCGCGAATTTCTATATATGCCCATAGATGCATGCAGATATAATATATTCTAATATACTTTAATATGATATAAAACACTATAATATACTTTATATTGCTATACTAGAATATAGTATTATTATGTTGATATATTTCATTATATTTCAGTATAGTGCATAATACAATAGAATATTATACGATATTGTATTTTCTTATTTTCTCACGTTTTACTACATGTACTATATTATCTTATATTGAATCATATTATATATCGTATTCTATTATATCATATTATAGCATAGTATATGAGGTTATGCTATATGTTTAGTAGAGTAAGCTATTACTCTATGCTGGTGCAGCGGGGGGCTCATTGCCAGGCCTTTAAGCCCACGGCTGTGAGCCTGAAAGCGCAGCTCGAAGGGCTGGGCTGCCAGGTGTGGCCGCAGCATTCTGTTAGGGTTCTTGAGGCTTAAGATTTAGGGTTTTGTGGCTTAAGATTTAGGGTTGTTGGGGCTTAAGATTTAGGGTTTCTGGGGCTTAAGATTTAGGGTTCTTGGGGCTTAAGATTTAGGGTGTTGGCTCGAGGCTTTGGGGTTTCGGCGGTTTGGGGTTTCGGGGTTTATGGGATTTACTGTTTCGGGTTTTTTGGATTCGGGGTTGCTTCACAATCCTGCCCCGTAGAGGGCAAACTGTAGGTTTCTGAGTAGGAGACCCCAATCTGTTGCCTGAGTCAGATTCCGCCAGAATCTTTCCACCCTGAAGGTCAAAGGCTACAAGACCCACAAGAACGCCGCCAGGCTTGCGGCTGCGTGCACGTGCTGTGCAGAATTTTCCTGGCTGTTCAGACATGCTTTATGTCCGATTCAGCTGAGTGCCTACAAAACGTAGATCATCCAGGATTTCCCAGGGAGTACAGCAGGAGTACTTTCGGAGGGAAGGGGAGCAAAATTGTCTTGCATCTGTATTCATACAGATATGTATTTATTTGTGTGTAGGAATAAGCACATACATATATACATGATTCTCTCTCTCTCTCTCTCTATGTATATATGTTCAGTTTTAGGTGACGCTAGGCTCGTGATGTAAGGAGCAGTGAAGACCTAGACTTTAGCTCGAAAGCCTAATCCATGAACCACTGAAAACAAAGAACCCTTAATCTTGGATCCTGAACCCCTACCGCTAGCTGTAAACCTTATTCCCAAAACCCTAAAACTAAAGACCCAGGGCGCTTGACAAGAAGCGAGTTCTTGTTAAAACGATTGCCGTGGACTCAGCATGTGCTTGGAACACGAGGAAGGAAGGTGCACTGCTGTGCCCTCCTGGTCCCTGTACATCCCTAAGAGTCCTTGACTCATTTGGGAACCCCTTACTTGCAGGAACGGAATAGCTGTGGTGCTTCGGTGACCCGTTTCCTGTGCGTAGTTTGTGTTGGAGGTTAGCCAGCCTCATAGCTCAGGTTCTAACGGATTTTGCTACTTTGCATGAAGAATTGTGTTCCTCGGTTTCACAAGGGATAAATCATTGTTCCACCGCAGCCAAAGGTCATGGTTACGGGTGCCGAAGCGCCTCCCTTTTTGCAGTGGCCGCCCCAGTGTAAATTATGTGCCAGCTGCTTCGCCACTCTGCGAGGGAACATGCCGGATTGACAGAGGCTCTGCAGGGATTTGGCATTGGTAGATGTCCCCTGTGGGAAAAGCGTGGACTTTCAGGATTTCTTTTTGTAGGTTTGTCTGCTTTATGCTTTTGATCAAGCCCAAAGTTTGTGCTTCGAATCCATAAATCCTGAGCCCTAAATCCCAGTAGTTAGCCGCACTGGCATGATTCTGCCAAAGTAGTCCCCTTTTGAGCATGCGCGGGATTGCCTTTAAACATCCAGGTCATTCCACATGAGCAGCGTTTTTTTACGTATGTAAGAGCCATGATGGAAGTGGTTCCGCAAGAGTGCTCGCGTAGCCTCTTGCCTGCAGGGCGTAGTTGTGCTGTAGTTTCGCGTAGGCACGTGTAACAGTCTCGTCCGCGTAGTCTGCGTAGTTGGTATTGAGCAAGAAGAGGTTCGTGCTGCATAGAATTGTCAATAGCCCGTAGTCCGCAGGCAGCACGATAGCAAGAGTGTGTTCGCGTGGTATGTTCTGCAGCGAAAACAGCAATCCGCGTAGTTCGCGCGGGCAGACTATCTTAGTACAAAGAATTTAATCTTAAAGCAATGCTCGCATGTTTTGACCCAGTATGGGCATAATATGTAGCCAGTAAATGAGCTCTTGCAACCTAACCCCTATAATCCCTATATATCACCCTATAACCCCTACATGAGCTATGGTCGAAACTCCTTCAAGGGGATTATAGAAGGGCTATTAAGGGGGATACTAAGAGCTTAGACTATAGCTCATATGACCTTCTACAGCCCCTGGAGCCTAAAGTCCAAGTCCTATATCTCTGATGGTGATGGCCTGCAGGTACATTGCTTCAAGACCTGAGCTGGCTTCAACTCCAGTTGTTGTGGAGGCTTTGGGACATGGTCTAGTCAGCTTAGGGTTTTAGGGTTCTTTTTAGGGCTTTGGAAGAGTGAGCTCTACCCTTCAAATCCATTGTGGAGGGGCAATTAGCAGTGTCCTGAGGGGCTTGGCTGTGCTTAGGTCGGAGTATGACCCACATCACAACACTTTCTTATCAAGATTTTTTTAAGGACATCAGGCCAACACAAAGAATCCCATTTTGCGATTTAACCTGTTATATGACTAGTTACTCAGGCAGTTCTTGTTCATTCCCCATTAGCTGCAAGGGCTTGTAAAAGCGCCTCAAGGTTGTCACTACAACTCAGTGCTCGCTTGAGTGCTCCCTGCGCATGAAACCTTTTTCATGCCTTTGGAGGTAGGACCATTCTTGGAGAGTTGTCAATTGTCCAAGGGCAGCGATAATTCCATAAGGACGCGTCCTTTGAAAGGCCTCCTAACCCAAACGTGCCGCTCCTTTCGCCCTTGCGGAGACCCTATTTAATAGTTTTGGAATCCCATCCCGCTCCGGAGACCCTACAACTCATCAGAAAGCATGTGTTGACAGGCCCGGGAAGTCTTGGTTCGCTGCCACATGATGGCACAGCCCTCTGACTAAGAAAAGCTGGACCAAATTCTATACAAACATTTGCAGTTCTAGAAAGGATCCCATCGAACTCAAACCCCAAAGCAACAGAATTGGCTAAACGGTCCAGGCGACCTCGCGATCGATCCCAGTGCGAGAGAGCCCAACCGTTCAGGCTGGCTTGGTCTTCTATCAGCTGCTGTAAGGTTTATTGAAAACGTGGTGTGGTCAAAGCAGGATTTCTAGAGCTTGGCAGGAGTTATGCAGCATTGTTCAACTGTGGATCTTCAGCCCAGCTTCACTGTCAGGCTAAGTTGACACAGAATCATCTAGAAGCTGCATGAAAAACATGGCTATTGCTGTCATGATTCTAATGAGCCTTGTCACTGTCAGTGCTTTGTTTTCTGTTTGTTTTACATCACCTTCGGCATTATCATCATCATTTGCATTGCTACCGCTGCAATGCCTGCTATCGTTATTCCAGGCTGACGTAACCCTAAGTCATTTGACGCGTTTGCTGGCTGAGCATCATTGCCACCCTAGCACATTGAATGGAGGGGTTGTTGGAGTCTTTTCCAATAACTGATGAATGTTTCTGGACTATTTTTGATCCTTGCCTACACTCCTGGCCACGAGGGACTACAGGAGAAGTGGTCAGCAGTCATATCCATGCTAGTCTGCATAGTGTCAGGTTTTCCTCAATCTCCAAACGCAGCTATAATCCCTAATATATAACCCCAATATAACCCCTATATACTATAGTAGTTTCCATTTTCTTTTCCATTATCCCAATGGAATCCCTTTATATCTTTGCCTGCAAACTCCGCAGCCAAGGTCTGCGACAGTTTCGACACCGCGGCGAACGCGGTTTGGAAGATAGCGCATGAACCAGGCGGAGAGCCCTGACATGATCTTGGGAAATGTTAGGGGTAGTGGAAAAGAAAATGGAAACTATAGGAATTATAGGGGTTATATAGGGTTTATATAGGGATTATAGGGGATATATTAAGGTTATATTGGGATTAATGGAAAAGAAAATGGAAGCTACTATAGTATATTGGGGTTATATAGGGGTTATATTGGGTAATNNAAGAACATGGAAGCTACTATAATGGAGAATCAAATGGAAAAGAAATTGGAAAATGAAATGGAAACTAGGGAATATATTGGGGCATCAGATTTGCGATAAGTTGATTAACTGGCTCAGCCAATGGCGGCGGCTATCCGATGGAGTTATACTGAGTCATTTCATGCCTTGCAGCTCAATGTGAGAGCCCCGCAGGTAACTGCGGCCATCAACCATATTTTTCCTCAAGAATGTGAATTTCAACTCCTCAACCTCCATCCTAAACCCCAAATCTATCATTGTCGTTCAAAGTTTGCTGGCCAGGTTTCGCTTGAGCCTGGCTTGTCGTTTGCTTTGCACGCATTTGTGAGAACACGATGAGCCTCGCTCTTGCCAGTTGGCATGAGAGTGTGGTATGGAGGCGAGCTACATAAGTGTTGTCACAGATTAGCGTTAATAAACGCTTCGGCCATTTAGGCATATTTTAGCTACTCCTGCTGTTGTTGGCTTTATCTGATGTGCGCCACCTTGCCCCAGCTCACCGACAAGCTGGTAAGCGCAAAGTCTCAGATTCGCTTCAATCCATACAAAGGGAACTCATTTTGCTAAGTGAAGATGAGACTTGCGCACGGCTTGCCACGTTAGCCATCGATTCTTCTCTTGCTAGGCGACGGATCCAAGGTTGCCAGCGCAGAGGGCTGAAATGCAGATCGATTCTCGAGTTCTCATGCTGTGGGTTTGTCGCCGGCGACAGAACAAGAATACCGGGCAGCATCACCTGGGGCAACAGTACAGCAGTCCTGTGGCACGCGGAGTTCGCAAGAGATTGATAAGAACACACGTCGCATTTTCTCAAAGCTATGGGTGCCTTTCTTCGTCCGATATGCAATGCGGGCCGTATATCACGTGTGTGTGTGTGTGAGCGCAAAACAATGGCCCAGAGTATCACTCCTGCCTTTCGTGCGCGCCTGATGCAAAGTGAGAATCTGCTAGATCAGATGGAACTTGCCGTTGAACTGCAATGAGAATGATGCGAAGGTCGCTACTGTGACTCTGAGTATAAGTATCTGCAGCATGACTTAAAGCTTCAGTTGCATGATTGGCGGGTGGTCGCCAGACATGTCAGACAGGGCCTCTGGGTGATGTTTGCCAAGGGCTGGACTCAGACCTGCACTCCATTCACTTGCTTTTCCAGTCCTTCATATTCGTGTAACACTTGCAGCAAGGTAAATTTACATGAGCTGTGACGGGCTTGCAAGGTTCTGAGACCAGACCACTTCCAGAATCTTTGAGAGTTATTTCCACGTTGAGAGTCCGTTGGTGCACAGCACGGTCCCAAGGACCGTGCCGCAGTTAGATGCCGGGACACAGGAAAGATGGAAAATCCACCGTGATAGCGGGCACTTGCTGGCCGGACTAATTCTGTCCTGGTTTTTTCATGGTTGCGTCGTGGCAGGCTGGCAGAGGTAGGGGGATGCGTTTCCGGTAGGTCTGGAAGGAGAACGTGGGTATGTGCCAAAAGTTTGGGTCCAAAACATCCCCCAGCATCCTACCATCCCTCAAGGCGCAGATCCCCTAAAGAGGTCAGAAATTTGGCGCATATTCCATGTAGAAAGGATGCTGGCTGTGACTGCATGGCCGCGCCATGGGCAGACTTCACATATTCTTCCTCGTGTGCACAAACCTTGTAAAAAACTGTGGGCGCGCAGTGTTTCCCAAGCCGTGGGATGTACCGCTGTGCTGCGAGTTTGCGCTCGCGGATGTTCCCGCTATATTGCGGCCCGGTCCCAGTCCCAGGCTAACTTGCAGGCTGCAGAGGATGCCAAAGTGATTTTCTGCATTCTGGCTCGCGGGAGCAGCTCTAAAGATTCCTGGCCAAAGACGCCGCAAGGTGTGAAGGAGCTGGGGAATACTCGCGATGACATCGCCCGGTCGCTAGTGGCAGCACTTGGCAATGGATCCTCAGAAGCTGCAGTGGTGCTGGTCTTCGAGGACACTCCCCAAACGCCGAGCAGGTACTGGTGGGTGCTTACAAGCCAATTCTTGCAAGGCCAAGTCATGACGGAATATTCTGTACTGCATCAGTGTCAGCAGCTTGCTCAGTCTATCCACGACAAGCAGAGAACTTCCAGACCGTCAGGTTGCATGCTCATTCCCAGCAAAACAAGTTGCACGATGGGTATGCAAAAGACTGCTGAAGCTTTCTTCGAGGCTCTCGGCAGTCCGGAGAATTCCATACTGGTGCTGCTTGATGAAACGTTTCCCCCACTTCCAGTGACAGCTCCGGACTGCGACGGCATTCCCGCAGCACGGCGTGTTGTCTTCTTGTTGGGACTGCGAGAAGAGCTCAATGCGGAGCAGCTTGAGTGCTTTGAGCGTGCCGCAGTTGAGAGGCACTGGAGCGTCCTGCGTCTTAGTTTAGGTTGGGTTGGAGAGTTTACGTCGAAGGTGGTTGCGCGCTTGCAGGTGTTGCACAGCTGCAGTCAGCTTCTACCGTCATTGGGAATCCTCAACTTCTGGAATCAGAAAGGCAACTTTGACTGGAGCATGGCGGGCATTGGATGGCCATGCCCAGTCTGCCGCGAGCCTGAACTGTTTCTTCGAGAGGGGCCCTTGATCCACTTCTTTTTGCCCGTGCAGGCTGCGCTGTCAGAGCTATCGTGTGATCCGACTTCAGCCTCGGCAGCTGCATGCAGCTCCGTCGCCAGAAGCTGCATCGCAGGACTGTGGCGAGCACACCATGCGTGGGATCGCTGTCGGCTATCTTTTGCTTTTGCAGATGGGTCTGTTGTGACACTCACGCGCCGCTTCAAGGGACGTTTTCAGGGCCGCCGAGCAACCGAGTATTCCATCTTGAAGGAACTTCGACGGCTTGTGGATGCAGCTCTGGCAGAGCGTAGTGCAAAAGGCAGGAGGGCAAAATCGTTGACACCAGGAAGGAGGGCTTGCACCGTGCAGGTGCCAGAGCACGGACGCCTCTCAGAACTGCCCTACCGCAGGGATGGGACTCTCGAGCTGCACTTGGAAGTTTCTGCCACATCAAGTGACGCCTCACTGTCTAGTGAAAAGTTTGCCTCGGAACTGCTCCATACACTTTGGACACCTCCTGGAGGGAAAAATGCTCCAAGTTGTATGGTGTGCCTGGTGCTTTTTACATCACCCCCTTTCAATTTCACAGCTGGTTGGAAGGCAGTTGCATCATCACAGCTCTGCCATACAGATCACTTTGCAATGCTTTGCGCTCTGCAGAGTGCTCTGCTCGGCGCGGAGGGTAGCGGAGCAGAACTTTTGACGCAGGTTTTGGTTCCCATCTCCCCAGTGCTTCCTCTGGCTGCCTCGCATAACCGGAGCCCCTCTCCATTCAAGAAGGCCCTGCAGCATATCCTCAAGCTCTTGTTTGCTCGTGTGCGCTTCCCTGGCCGGGACAGCAATCAAAAATTGTGCGACGGGTTCCGTGTCTGTTTGTGGCGAAAACATGTTCTACACTGGGGATGGTCCAGATCGTGGGTTTTTTGCAGTATGTAAAATTTCCGGGGGCTGTATCTAAGCGGGGACCCATCAAGGGACCATGATTTCGGCAAACCCCTAGTATGCGTGTGCAGGCACGAGATGGTGAGATTTCTGTTCCAGGAGATGGAGCATGAGAGGGTAAGTCCGGGTAAGTCGAAGTCAGGAGTGACTGCGTGAAGGCATTGGCTCCAGCTTTGCAAAGAGCGGAGAAACCTGCAAAAATGCCGGCCATCACGGACAACGTCTCGTTACCCGTTCGAGCTTGAAGCTTTCAGAACAGGATCATCAGAATGTCTTCTTGGCCCTGACAATATGGCGTCGTAGAAAAGGACAATGAACTTTAAGACTTCAGACGTCTGAGTAGATGGAACAATGGAATACATGGGATCCTGCTCGGAAGCTAGATAACATATTTTGTGAGGACCTTATATCTCATTTCAGAAGTGCAGGGTTCCACGACCTTAGACTCTGGAATTGTTTAGAAACGCCAATCACCAGCAACTTGTTGGTGCGACATCAGTCAAGTAGTTATTTGAGATTTGGTGCCGTGTACATGCGCTGCCTATATTGCTCACTGTTAAATGCATTTGCGATAGTTACCCGATAGTTTAGGGGGGACTATGACGAATCCAAATCCTCATGTCCCGTGGAAAGTTGGGATTCTGCAAGCAGCACCAAGGAGGTACAGTATCCACTAGCTTCACAATGCACCGTGTGTCTCACCGGCCTGACCTTGCCCCAGAAGTGCCATTGCTTGCAGGCCTCGGAAGTGCAGGTAAACAATGTCAGGCGTTGAGGGTTTCTTTAACGAATCCGCGGATTTTTCAACACGCGGTACTGAGGGACCCTGGCAGATATCAGACCATGGGGAACTTCTTGGGTTTTTTAGGCAGATTCTACAGGAAGCAGATTCTACAGGAATGACCTCGACCCTACATAAGTCCTAAGCCGAGCCCTGTACTCCAACCAAGGTTCAACAACATCGCGCGTGAATGGCGCTGCAAGTGGTCTGCTGATGGGGAGAAGGCGGCACCTAAATCCAAAATGAGAATGTTTGAAGGCTTTGTAAGACTGCGATCCATGGAGCTTGACATAGACACATCATGGCGGGCTTCTTCAAAGTAGTTTGGCCATCATCCGGTGGCCTTGTGTGGAGGATTTGCTTAGGGAGTTTAGTTCAGGAGATGGATTCACAATGACGCAGACGGCCCACCCTTGTAGCTTGCTATTCCCTCTTATGGTCCTGAAAGTCTGTAAGCAATTTTATTGATGGACTATGACAACTCCTACTACCTCTTGTATCAGCTGTTACAGCACGTGAGATTGGGCTAAGCTGCGGCTGTTCAGCTTTGCGGATTGTACTTGACCTGAGTTTGCCATGTGTACCTGAGGCCTGTGGTCGAATTCTTGCTTAGGTCTTCTTTGAGCAACTCTTTGTCGAGAACTACAGTGTGCGCAGTATGGGTTTCCCAGTTTACCTACTCAAGGGGATGACTTGCACAAACAGCTCACAAGATGACTTCCGCAGTCCCCCTAATCAGCATTTGTGGGTAATGGGTTGCGAAGGCTCTGCGCGAAGTTGAGAGTGAGCGTTGACATGCTACTGGTAATGGACTGGTGAAAGCTGAAGACATCATTGCAGACATCAGGGTGGTCTATCTATTGCCGGCACTTGCTTGAAACAGCGACAAAGTGAGTTGATTGTACTGCCCGGTCTGAAAAAATATCATATTTACAATACCACCTTGCTTATCTTGGAATCGGTATTCCTCCGTTCATGTAGTTGCAGGTCGCGGAATTTCGTTGCGTAGCCCTCCCAAAGCCAGGAATAATGAATGCAACGACTGGGAGAACATGCGTTGCGTGTTGTTTGTATCTCTAAGCCAAAAGCCCTCCGCACTGAACATCACTGAACCCTAAAGCCCTAAGCCTTCTCGCACAAACTCTATACCTTAAGCCCCCAACCCTTAAACGCTAAACAGTTCTGTGGTTTGAGGCTTCCCTCAAGGCTGCGCAAGCCGCTCTGGACGAGGCTCCTGGGCTGCTCTTTTGCCAGCTATTGTTTTTTGGTGGTATTTTGAGGTGCCTTTAGGACAATTTTTGGGTGATGTAGGGGTATGCCGGCGGTTTCTACGGATTCTCAAAATCATGGGTCTCGAAGAAACAAGCCGACCAGGATGGTTCTGAATCCCAAGCTGTTCCATTTGCCAACGCATGAGGGCCATGTAGCCCGAGTTGAGGTAGAGTGACGTGTTGAAGTGCATCGCACTTGCTGGTCCAAAGCACTTGTGGATGCCACAGATGCTGTTGCTTCAGGTTCTGCCTGAGGTCCACACCTTACTGGCAAATCAGCCAAGGGCAGCTAGCCAGCCTGCAATGTGCAATGTGCTTCGTGCTCTTTATCACGACTACAGGATTGTTAGATAGACGCTAAGCGTGGGAACTGTCCGTGTAGCTGTTGCTCAGCTCCTTTCCCCCCGATCAGGTCAAGAAAGATCCGACCTCAGAGTGGCACTTCCAGTATGTTTTTTTTTGTCAGAGTCAAGGTCCGAATTTTCGGTCACTGTGGGAGGATGTTGGAGATAATTACCCCATCTGAAAAACAATGGTGAAAACTAGAGTGCCCTTACAGCTGATACCGCATGAATAGCTCATGCAGGTATGTGCGCAGGAGTGCTGTCATGTTTTCAAGAGACCTTTAGAGTTGGAAGGTTGTTTCTTAGTTGCCTGTCTTTCAGCCAAGCAGATTTTAGGTAAATCTTTTCGGAGGTCCAGTAAGTTTGGCATGCTGCCATATACCGCCCAAACCTAGCAGACCTACCACATGAGGACCTGCAAACAAGTGGACCATATTGATGCCGCATGCCTGCTGGTGGCTACTTGAGGGCTTACATCTGAAAAAGGGGGATGTAGTTTCCAGGTGGCTGGCCTGAGCAGCGTGCAGCGTGTGGTCTGTGGCGGTTGCTTGGACTTCAAGGCCAGCAAACCGGATTTATGTTGCCATGAGAGTTAGACACTGGTGCTACTGTTGATGGAGGAAATCTTGCACCACCTTAAGTCCCAAAAACCCCAGGAATTACAGTAGTTCAGGG
>CAJNIZ010000503.1:41334-59305 GCA_905231905.1 Symbiodinium pilosum | reverse complement strand
CGATATGCCAGGAGTCTACCTTATTTCTTCAGGTTGAGGTTTCAGGGTTCGGGGTCCAGGGTGTAGGGTCTGGGGTTTAGGGTTCAGGGTTTACGGTTTAGGGTTCAGGGTTTAGGGTTCAGGTTCTAGGGTTTGGGGCTTGGCGTTTGGAATAGAGATATATTAGCTCCCCAACGTAGAGTAACATTTTGACAGCCTGAACAAAACCTGTCTTTACGGTGCGGGGTTTTGGATAATCCCCTCCGCCTAATATCAAACACCCCCACCCCTAATATTGAATACTCTCAAGATAAATAATATACTGTATAACGGGAGTAATCATTTACTATTAGGGAAAACACAACCCCAAACTTGAAACCCTAAACTTTGGGGGTGCGGGGGTTTAATATTAGGGGGAGGGGATTATATTCGAAACCCTGTAGCTGGCCTCAAATGCATCGTCCATCTGCAGCTCTGCCCTTGTCAGGGTCATTCCCTGCGCCTCCCGAAATGCGGATTTAGGGCTTCGGGTTTTGGGCCCTTCCTTGCTAGGTCTCATTGGGGTACTATTAAAATTGTAAGTGTTGCGTCTTCTTTGGGCTATCGCGCCACAGCCATTGGCAAACCATTTTGGTAATGACGCACATTCGTCATTTTCTGACCCCCCCCCGCCACCATCAAATATTCCGCTAAGGGATACTTGAACCGTAGTAGGGACATCCACTACAAGGGTTAGGACATCTATCCTCAGAGGGAGGTAGCCGCCAACGGAGAGGGGGTGGGGAGGGGGAGACCAGAATCTCAGCCCTCAGAAAATCACCACCATTCAGGATAAGCGGTATATCGGCGGGCACTTTTTCATTAGGGGAAAGGATTACAATGTCCCTTTCCATGGCCTCAAATGCAAAGATAACATTGTTCCTTTTAAGAAAAATAAAAAATCAGAAGATCTCCCAGGAAGTTTCAGGATTCTGCGTATCAAAATGCTGTGGCAATTCTTTGTCCAGTCCTGGTCCGGGCTTGAGAGTTGTTGGGTGCAAGTGTGATGGCTGAGAACCTGAGAGCTATAGCTTACCAAGTACCTCTCGTGTAGTTGCTTTTGGGGTAGTGTGGTGTACTCCGTTACCAAAACATAACACACCCGAAGAGGAACTCCATGAGTCCAGGGGCACAAAAGAGAAATCATCATGTTCGGGTACTTTTCCTGAGGATACTGGGGTTGAGGGTTTGCAGCCAAGAAGTGCAAAATCACCGGGGCTTGAAGAGCTTGTGTAAAGCTTGGAACCTGAACACCCCAAACCCTACACCGAAAATCCAACATCAGACCGCTGAAGCCTCAGATCTGAAGCTCACACCCTGAACCCTCAATGTCAAACCCTTGCCATAGGCCTTGTGCACAGTGAGTGCCCAACCCAGCTTTAGGGGCACTTGGAACCTGCAAGCATGGTGCTGTGTTTTGTGGCTGAGGGCTTATGGCCTAGGACATAGAGATTATGACGAAGGGTTTGTGGTTCAGTCCTTAGGATTCATGGCTACAGGGTGTGGCTTATGGCTAGGATTTATGGAGCTTAAGCTTGGGGGACTTTGGTTTCAGGGCCTAAGCCCCAAACCCTCAAACCTAAACCCTCAAAGGTCTGATATGAAAGGCTCGCAGCGGCTAATTCAATTTCTGGGCTACAGGAATAGGATTTAGGGTTTAAGGGTTTAGGGTTTAAGGTTTAGGGTTTAAGGTTTATGTGCCATTTGGGGGGCTTCCGAAAATTGAGGGTACCTTGTGTTGCTAGGACAGGTATAGTATACTGGGGTCTATTTTAGGAATCCTCCTTTCCATGGAAACCTATTTCTGTAGCCCTAGTGAAAGGGTTCAGCAAGCCGGGGTCGAGAGTACACCAACCATCTTATGTCGACAAAGTATTATTGCTTGGCCTTTAGAGCCCTTTGAAAAATAGTCGTATATAGGGTTCTTACGAAACAAATAAGAAAAATACTCAAATATCCCAAAGGCCAACCCAGTATTGCTTTCAAGAGAGATTCCTGCGAACAGCATCATCCTCAGGTACGAGCCTTGGGAGACATTACAAATCTCTCACCTTCCTTTTGTTGAAGATGTCCATGTGACCTATAGTCTATACTCCTAGTATCCCCCTTTATAACCCCTATACTAGTCCCCTATATAATCCCCTATACAACCCCCTTTAAGGAGTTTAGAACCCTAAAACCTAAACCCTAAACCCTAAACCCTCCCCTATATATCTAGTCCCCTATATAATCCCCTATATAAGCCCCCTTTAAGTAGTTTAGACAACCCTAAACCCTAAACCCATATAGCTCATGTCCAGGCAAATGAGCTAGGAATACATCGAGGGCATGACTGTGGGATGACAACTGAGCCCCAGGCTTCTTAGCCTAAACGAACCCTAAACCCTAACGGGTTTAGGGTTTAGGGTTTGGGGGTTTAGGGTTTAGGGTGTAGGGGTTTAGGGGTTTTTGGTTTAGGGTTCAAATCCTAAGCCCTTAGCCGTAAATCCTAAGCCCTAAATCCTGAATCCTAAAGCCTAAGCCCTATACCCTACAGCCTAAATCCTAAACCCTAAGCCCTGAATCCTAAGCCCTAAGGCCAGCCGGATTTCGGGAAACTTTGCCCAGAGGCGGCAAAGCGCCCCATGCTGGCCGTCGGTTAGGAAAAAGGAAGCCTGAACCCTAAATCCTAGACCCTGAAACTTAAACCCTAAACCCAACACCCTAACTAGGTCAGACTCAGGGAGACAGATCTGAGACTACATGGACCATGACTAGGTGACAGTCTTAAACTTTACACCAGAAGCCAACTGCACCCAATCAACCGAGGTTAAGGCGCATCATGGAAAGGCGCGGTGGCCCTATATGTGTGTGTATATATATATATGTATCTCTCCCTCTCTCTCTCTCCTCAAACTGGCATACTTCTTTCTGGGGTGGCCTTTTTGCTTCGCCGAAACTTTCGAAGGAAACCCCCAGGACGAAGCACAGCTTGACAATGGAAACCAAAACCCACCTTTCGACGCTTCCGACAGCCCGGTAACAATTGCTCTGCAAACAGCTTGTCGCAGACAACAACTTGATGGTGGTTGTCAGGGAATTAGATGATGGGATCCCTATACCAATTCCCAGTATAAACCTTGGTGACAGTTCCTATTTTCCAGCCCATTCCTTGCATGCCATGCCTGACCAGGATGACAATGTGTCAGGAATCCTTACACCCCGAGCCCTGCCTGCACAAAGTGTTGCGGCCGGCGCCCATCGTGAACTTGTGCACGCCAATACCTCGCGGGTCTTTTCAAGCTCCGTTTAAGGGGCCACTGGGAACACATTTCTTCAAAGGGAGATCCTAAACAACAAGGTGCCCTTTTGGTGGTTTTGAGCAGTTACACTCCTGGAAACTAACATGGAAACCCAAAAAGGGCCCTATGAAGACTATAGTCCTTCTAAAAGGGGACTATATGGGTTTCCATGTTAGTTTGGGGGAGTGTATCACCTTTTGGGAGAGCATGGCCCCTGGATTCACCTTAGCCTCAAGTTGCAAAAGTAGCCCGCCAAATCTAAGCGTGCAAGCCTGTTTCAAGAGGTTACAGGGCCAGTTTCTTGGGCTTTATAGTATTGCACATATAGCCAGGCCCTTGGACGTTTCGGGCATATGCTTTACTTACCGGGGGCTAGGGGGGAACAATGGCAAATGTTATACATGGATTGCAGAGGGATTGTACTCCCTCATTCCCTGCTAAGCCCCCATAAGCTTACTTGGAGAGTCAGAGGGACTTAGTAAGTAGGTTAATAACCCCCATAACCCATACAGTAACCCTAGTCACTAGTCATCCCCATGATTCACTTACTTACTAAGTCCCATTGAGCTGCGTTGCCGGTGCTCGATCTCCTATAAACCCCAAGACATTCCATGGACGGAGGAAATCTTGCACCTAAAGCCCATAAAGTCCCAGGAATTACAGTAGTTCAGGGCCTCTAGGTGGTGCAAGATTTCATCCATCAACAGTAGTTTCAGCAGCAACAGTGGAAAACACACGTCGGAAGATATTTTACGGTGACTCGCCGTTAAAAACTTTTAGCGATTGCAGTGAAAAGCTCGACCTGAACAACAGGTGAAGTGAAGTCCATCGTAACTTGACAAAATTGATCTAAGCACTTTTGCGGATCCTGCGCTACTAGGTATGTAACTCTCAAGATTGGCCCCGAAAATCTTGTTATTATCCCTGCATCCCCGGGGTCTTTAACGGCATGCTTGTTGAGACACCCCCCATGGCCCTTGAGGTGGTCGTGAAGCTGCCAGCAGAGAAATACGGCGACTGGGAGAAAGCAGGTTTTGCACCGGAGGCATGTACCTGCTGCAGCTGCCGGTCGATTAGATTAAGTCAGGAACTCCATGGAAACGCAGGGTTTTTTAGGGGTATTCTGGGGCCGGGACTGGATTTATTTCAGAGCTCATGATGGTGAATAATGTAGGGACTGTTAGGGATATCCCTGATCACCAATGGGGAATGATGGGCTGGTTTCCTGGGGATTCCCACAGGGATAATCGTGGGTCTCTTTTGCCAGCCATGTATGACAGACTTTATAATAGGTGCTCCTAAAAGAGTTTGAAGAATGCGCTGATAGTCTTTCTGCAGCTGTCCTCATACGCCGCGCTTATGAGACATGCCAGACTCCGATCTAGTTGCTGCAGGAAGCCTTTCTTGGCAAGCTAAAGGGCATCGAGGGCATCTCCACCATTGAGACGCAGACCTACACACTGGAGGAGGCTAAATTGGGTTGGAATACGTACAGACAGGAGTGACCTGAATTCCAAGCGGGAATGTCAGATATCGAAAATACATTTTCTAGCTTGCACGTGAGGGTCTTGGCTGATGCACCTGACTCGTGCACAAGTTGTTACTGCATCGTCTCTTCCCTTCGGCAGGGCCACATCTCAGGTTTTGGATAGTGTGCCGCAGCACTTGGGGTTAGCAATCTCTTGGAGCCTATGATAAAGCATAGGCTAAGGTTGTGGAAGCTCCTCGCTCGAAGGCAACGAGCCGCAATTTGTACCTGCTCCAAGGGTTGCTGCAAGCACGTGCTGAATGGCTGTCCTCAGAGTTGCGGTACCGAAGCAACATCTTGGTTCTGATCTTTGGCCCACTCTGTCTGCATGTTGTCAGTGTGAGCTCCGTAGTAATCCTCTCCGTTGCTGCTTGTATGTCCGCAGATCTAAAGTGCCTTGGACGTGTGGTCGCCCCGCGCCCAGGATGCGGATTTGGCTTAGTCTTAGCGTAGAGGGGGTAACACCGCGAAGGTAGAGATCAAGTTTGAGGGCCTGTGCTTGTTGGCTACTTTGTGCACTTGGGGGCCTCGGAGCTGCTGTATCAGGGCCTTGGCATGTATTTAGCACTCGACCCCGAAGGCCAGACGGAGAAGGGCATATTCAGAAAAGGCTTCGCTTCCTTTCAAAATGTGCACATGCAGCAGCTACGCCACCGGTCGCTCTTGTCACAACTATTGCTTTCTTGCGACAACAGTATAGTACGCAAGCATTTTGGTGCCTAACCGGAACGTACTGTTTTTGAAGTATGTTTCTGAGGCCCGGCAGAGACACTGCAGCTTGCCATGTTGTGCGCTGAAGAGACTCGGCTGGCTCTGACGCGATTTTGAAACCATAGCTCGTTTAGAACTCTTGTTTGTCCCGCTCGCACCCTTCTTTGCGAGCTGGCATCATGAGCCACAAGCGCTTGACAGCACCTCGTGTCTCGCACAGGAGAACGCATGTTTGAAACAGGCGACGTGCAAAATAACTTGACTTTGAAATTATAGCAGGCTGCCAGACATACAGCAGCTTGGGCAGGAGGTCCTCAGCCGATTTCGTTGGCCACTTCGGCTCCGGCTGCTGGTGAAGTGTTGTTTCTTCTCGCTCCGCAACTGCAGTCCTTCGACTGCATCAAGCACCTGCTCTCGCTGCTTTTTGCCGGGGAGGGAGTGCAGTTCCCATAATGACCCCATCGCAGTGACAGGGAAGGCGGATAGGTGAGGGTGTTTTCACCTTTGGGCAGGGGATTTTGAGTGAAGCAATCCGTCACGCTCCTTCACTACCCCTGGACTGGCAGGCGGCAATGGCCCCACGCGTCACACGAGTCACGTGCATCGCGCTTGCTGCGGCAGCGCTGACCTCCGTGGCCTTCACGGTCCCCTCGGCGCCGCGAGGTCGCAGCTGTTCCTTTCGTGCCTCCAGGTGATGTGGGAGCTTTCAGGACTTCAGGGTCTTGTCTTACTTACATGTTGTGGATTTGAATAAATTTTCTGGGCCCCTTCTTTGAGAAGTTCCACGCTGAGCCTCTCAAACTCTCGGGCAACGCCAGTTGCGCCACCTGCGCGCGCTGTGGCCGGTGCCTCTAATGACCTTGGACGTCAAAGCGGTGCGCAGCTGAGTGTCGGGGTCCCCAGCTGCAGGTAACATTCAGGATGTGAGCTTCTCAAAAACATGGCCTTGCAATATGTCGTTGTTTGCCGTTGCTAGACGCCGCGCTCCATAAACTTTAAACGCATTCAGGCATCATTGGGGTTTGCGGCCGTGCTGGCCGCAGCAGTCCTACGCCGTGCGGCCATCACAGACAAGGTCTCGTTGCTCGATTCGACCAGTGGGCAGCTGGGAGTTTGGGATCTGTTGCAAGCCTCCCTAAAAGTAGGTGTTCCCGTAGCAAGTCTTACAGCATTCGTGGGAAAAAGGGGGCCACTGTCTCAAAAAAAGTCTTGAGGTGCGTGGCACAGATTCAGAGATAATCAGCCGGATTTTGTCTGGCCATTGTCTTTCAACTTCTCTTTTACCTTTAGAAGGAAGAAGCCAGCCACCCCATTGAAATTTCCTGGTTGTGAGCTGGTGATGAGTGGATGGGCATCTCGACTTTCAAGAAGGGACAGGCCTAGATAGTTCCATGGGGAATACTTAGGGTGGGCCTTGACAGCTTCAAACGTAGGACCCTGAACTGTTCATGAGAGCTGGCATGACTTTGGGCTTCGCAAAATTCAGGAGTCCCTCTGTGGAGACCCCATTTTCTAGCCTCCCATTTTGAAAAGCATAATCGACGTGCTTGGTAGCTGTCTGCCATTGAGATTGACTTTGACCACACGATTTTTTTGTTCAGGACAATTGGTGTTTTCAACGGTACATAGTTTTGCTGGAAGCGTTGCTGCGACTGTTGCAAAAACACCTAAGGTTTGACAACATTGCTCGAGAGTGGCGCTGCAAGTGGTCTGCAGACAACGACAAGGCTCATACGAATGACGTTTGCATTATCGTAGTTGAATCCGATGATGCCCTGTTCAACAGGGCAGTGGATTGAGGAGATCTTCCATTTGAGATTCCACAGCGTGACATGTCATCCATCCACGACATTGATGATTATGGCACGTAGGGGAAGATGCAAAGATCTTAAATCTGCTCAGGCTGAAGACTTTTGTGGGAGAAAACTGTCCTTAGCCATACCTGAAATGCACATCAAACTCTGCGTGCAAGAAAGGGCCCGTAGTTTTGTGAACTCCCGAATTGGATTGTTTTGGCTGGTAGAGTCTAAGCAGACCCTTGCAACTACAACCTGAATCCTGAACTATCTGGAATGCATGTTGGTGTAGAGGAATTCTTTTTTTTTGCCATGTCCGGACACCTTCCCGTCAACAGCCCTAACATTCCACCCATACATCAGCCCCAAGTCCCAAATCTCCAAACCTTCAAACCCCAAACCCCCAAACCCTTGACCCCCAAACCTCTGAACATCCTAAACCAAGAAACCCCTAAACCTGTTCTCCCAGCAACCCTCCGCACCATCCGCACCTAAAGCCCGATCCCTCCTACCACCTACTGAGGCCTCGCTGGACGCCGCCCAGGAGGCGTTGGACTCCGTGATCTCCGAGGTGAAGTCTGTGGCCTCCTCAGAGTCAGCACTTTTTTCCATTATCCCTATATAAACCCAATATAACCCCAATATACCCCATTATACTATAGTAGTTTCCATTTAATTTTCCATTATCCCTATATAACCCCTATTTATCCCCCATGGATCTAAAGGACGTTATATAGGGGAGTATTATGGGGGCTTTTAAGGGGGATACTAGGAGTTTAGACTATACCTCGATGATGAGTGGGGCTTTGGGGTTCAGAGCTTCGCGTTCAATGTTTAGTGTTTTGGGTCCAGGGTTTGGGGTGTTGGGGGTGGGAGGAAACATGACTGAAGTTGTGGTGTAGACAATGATAGCGGGCTTCCCTAATAGCCTCGGCAGTGTAATCATTCTGCATGGCGATAGAACCAGAGCCCTAAATCCCAAACCATCGTTCCTGTGGTTAGGGGCCGGACGCGATAAAATAAATCTAGTGGCTCAAGCCTCAACATTCATAAGTTTCATTTTCATCTAGTCTTCATTCATGATTCTTCTTGTTGGGTCACTGCGGCAATTTGCAGAGTTTGATTTTGAGTATGTTGTTGGTCCCGGTGGAAGGGTGAACCCAGGAAAGCTTCTGTCAGCAGATGGTCAGTGCCGTGGTTAGGCAGTGGGAGGCGAAGATTTCGACTAGAAAGACGACAAAGTCTGAGCCTCCCGCTGTGATAGTGGGAGGGGAAGGCTTCGACGAGAAAGACGACAAAGTCTGAGCTTCCCACTGTAATAGTGGGAGGCAAGGGCTGGCGACGACAAAGACGACAAAGCCTGAGTCTCCCGCTGTGATAGTGGGAGGCGAGGGCTGGCGACGACAGTGCTTGAGGAGGCATCCAAAAGTTTCAGATTTGCGGCTTAGGCCCGAAGGATTTTTTTCAGGCCTCCTGTCCACGTCAAAGCCCCATGAACATTCAACATCGGTCTTTCCTGAGGCCCATTCTGGATTGCCCCTCATGCCACCAGGAATTTATCTGCATACAATCCTGGGAAAACCTCCCAATGTATGTCCAATCGCTTTCCTATGGCTTCAGATCACGTCAGGTTTGCTTTTATACAGGACAACTTCCTTCAGTCGTAGCTTGTGAAGCTAGATCTTTCTTGAAACTCCATCAGCAAAAGATCTCCCCCCATCAGTAGCAGGTGGAATTAAATGAAGCGAGACAAGGGGAGACCAGGGCTCCACAGACCTGCGCTGCTTGAGAAGTCAAGAACTCCTACAGTCAATCTGCCTGGGGACTTCGTGTTCCCGTACGTGTCTCCCAAATGATGAAGTCCTGAGTGTACACCAGGAAGAAGTCATAGTTCTGAGAAGCCATGTGGTTGCCGCATGTGTTCCGACAGGTGGATGGTGTGAAATCGGTGCAGCGAGTCGTTTGCGGAGGTTGCCTGGATTTCAAGGCACTGCCGTCATCATTTTCACTCCCAAAGTTTGTTGTCATTGCTGCATGAGGGTCACGAGCGGTTGCTTTAAGTTAGCTACAAGTGTGAGCTGCCCCGCAAACGCGCATGTGCTAAGTTTCAGCTGTCAAGCTCACTCTCTACTCCAGATCCACCCCGACAGATAGTCTCCATGTAAGCCATTCAACTTCCTTGTCGCATCCCATCAAGGCCCAGAGCATGTCCGGCTAAAGCAATAAAGGACTCTGAGCGACAGGTGGTCGTCAAGCTGCCGGCCGATAAGTTCGGAGACTGGGAGAATGCCGCCTTTGCTCCTGAGGAGCTGAACGATTTAAGAATGACAAAAGGAATCAAATGTATGGGGATTGTAGGGGATTTCGTTGGGAACTTGTTGGGCTATTCTCGATTCTTGTGTTTTTGATTCCTGGGGCCTATCTTGCGACATCTTGCGACTGTAGCGGATTTGTGCGGGTTTAGTCGCGGTTGACAAAATGCGGAGTTTTGCAGTGTTCCTCCCAAATTGCCAGGCACTCTTGGCAAAAACACGCTCTAAAAACGAGGGATTTCAAACATCAAGACTGGTTCGTCCTCAGGTCTTACGCGCAGATGAGGTCAGCCAGCTGACCTTGCGGGCAAACTCTCAGAAGTGCAAAGGGGCAAAGTTGCTGTACTTCTTTCGGAAGATATTTTCCATGAACATCCAAACCATGGAATTCCTGCACATTGAGGGAGGCCCTGGGATCTTTGCCAGTAGGAAGTAAGGCTCAGGTTGGTTGGTAGGATGTGAGAGTACTTACAAGCATATTCCAAGATTCCGGTTCAGATAAGCTTTCGTGTACTGTTTTCGTACATTGTGCAATCGCATCATTGGCATTGCTTTGACTGCGCATCGCCAGCTCCCCCAGTTATCAAACAAACGGTGATGGCAGCCAGGATCTGCCGCGTCTGAGTGATGAGGGGGGCTGAACACAAAAACACTCAGGGGGGGTTCCCCTACTACCCCCGCCTAGACCCCCCCCAGTTAGCTTTGATTAGCCTTAATGATCGTTAAATAACACTGATTTAAGGGGGCACCTGGGGGGTTGTATAGAGGGGAACTCATGACGCACGCGTTTTGCTTGGCAAAGCTAGGGTACAATGGATTCCTCCATATTCGGTATTCACGTTTCGAGAAACATGTTTCAGGAGGCATTCCTCGACAAGCTGAAGGCCATCGACGGCATCTCCACCGTAGAGACGCAGACCTACACGCTGGAAGAGGCGCTGTGCTGAACTTTCCACCCCGTGCCCTTTGGGGGGAGGTTCTCATGTAGGAAGCCTGTAGCATCCAAATGACCAGGATCCTACTCTTTGGGTATGAGGGTTCTCTGCTTTGGGGAAAGACTTATGTTTGGCCTATCAGGTCTGAGCTACTTGCCCTGATGAGTTTCCACAGCGGCACACCTTGCCTGTTCCTCAGACAAATAAACCAAGTTTGCAGCTGGGAAAAAAATAGTGTCCACTTACTAGCGCTACTTCTTGTGGCACTGTACATACCTAAGCTGGAAGACTTGGCCATTGCAGCGCAAGGTGAGGTGCCAGTGACCGGCTTCTGCCTCGTTGGCATTAAGGTGTGCGGCGCAAGAAGAACATTATCAGTTCCATGACCCTACAGAAACCGCTCAGTTTTCGCAAAAACAAAAAACACAGCGCATTGCTCCGCATTGCGCGCTGCATTACAACTTCAAGCAAGCTTATCATGAGCTTGTCTTGTCCAGCAGCTTCTGTGCAGAATTGTGCTGTGTGCGATCGTGACTGAAGCAGCGAAACAGAGCAGCATGTCAGCCGACGTGATTCACTCGTGTTTGCATACTTGCATACTTTACGAGCAAGCCCTTTTATCAGTTACTTGGCTCAAAGCGCGGGCAATTTTGAGGGAATAAAGTCACATTCGATCCAATCATGCCGGAGATCACCAAGACTGTGAAGCCGCTTCCTTGGCCTATTGTGCTGAGAGCGTTCGCATTTGGAGTCTAGACGTAGCCAGGCAACAGTGTGCTGAAGTCAGGTTCGACAACATTGCTCGCGAATGGCGCTGCAAGTGGGCGGATGACAACGACAAGGTTCTCAGTGTTGACGTTTGCTGAAACTGATGCGCCAAAATATCCAGACTTGTGATCCAGGCTGCGCTGACCGCTGCGCAGGCTGCCCTGGACGACATCCTGGCTGACCTGAGCTCCGCAAGCCCTTCTCGCTTGACCTCTTCTTTGGACTAATCACGCTATATGTGGCAATGCCATTTCGTAGATCTTCTTTGGTCTTGCCTTCCTCAGTCTTATTCTCCTTGTAACATACACGGTATGCTGAGGTCGCTCTTTGCAGCATTGTAGCAGTGCGAGTGCCAGGTCGAGGGTGTTAGCTCCGTGCAGCGCGTAGTCTGCGGCGGCTGCCTCGACTTCAAGGCCCTCAAAAGGCTTCTTGCTCCAACTCGTGCTGGACAGTCCGGTCATGATGGAACAGGTGGTGACTAAACTGTCGGCGGCCGCCTTCGGTGAGTGGGAGAAAACTAAGTTTGCCCCCGAGGCAGTTCTGCTTGTGAACCAACTCCAATTCTCAAGATCAGCATGAACTTCCAAAGTGCTAAGCTTCCAAATGCACCGTCATGAGCGAAAGGGCCATGTGGTGCACACCTAAGCGGAAGCAATCAACCTCTGTTCTTTGCGCCACATCATGTTGATCGAACATGATGAATGTACGGACGGCACAGGAAGAGTTCCTGTCCAAGCTGAAGGGCATCAAGGGCATCTCCAACGTTGAGACCCAGACTTACACGCTGGAGGAGGCTGAAGCTTCCGTGTAATTTCGACGTGCGGTAGAGCCACTACAAGGTTTCGGCGAACAGGCGAACTAAATGTTCGCAGGCGGACAGAAGCAACTTCTGGCATCAAACGAGCGAAGCACTGGTATTGGAATGAACAATGCAAGGCCAGGAGCATAATATGCAAGCACCAGAGCTGCCCCAGCGCCTGAAAGAACGTCACAAAAGGGCTTTGCCATGTTGTGCAAATAAATCATCTCCGACCACCGAAAGCAGGTCAAGATGAACAAGAAGGACATCAAGAAGGCTCAGGAGAAGAAG
Organism: Symbiodinium pilosum; assembly: GCA_905231905.1. NCBI lineage: Eukaryota > Dinophyceae > Suessiales > Symbiodiniaceae > Symbiodinium > Symbiodinium pilosum. The sequence continues at coordinate 46,866 of CAJNIZ010000503.1, read as the reverse complement.
GCGCCAGCGTCATAGTTCATGCGTTTGGCTCCCCGAGCAAGAACCTAGCCTGCACACCTCAAACCCTTAACCCTAAATCCTAATCCCGAAGTTCCATGCCCTTGACCCCAAACTCCGATTTCAAGAAACCCGAACACAGCTCCTTATAAGGAGAAGGAGGCAGCCGAGAAGGCCAAGGATGAGCCAAAAGCCCCTGAGGATCCGGCATACGGCTCAGTTGCAATCATTCAGGATTTAGGGTGTAGGATTGAGGGTGTAGGTGTTGGGCTTTTGTATTGCTTAAACTTTTGGAGAAGATATTAATAGCTTATTGTATGATCCGGAGACACTGAGCTGCTTTGATTTCCACGCGAGGGAACGAAACCAAACAAGTGCACCTTTCAGCGGATTCAAGTATGGATGGAAATTTTGGAAGTCCCAGGCCAAGAAGCTGAAGAAGGCGCATTGCTCGACCAATAGTAATAGTAATAGTAATCGTAATAGTAATAGTAATAGTAACAGTAATAGTAATAGTATATATATATACATACACATACACACACACCCGCCCAAAAATGCGAACACGATAGTTCTCCTTGTCTCTCTATCTGTCTATCTATTCGGCACATATTCCTATAGGGGTATCTAGATACGTGCATATATGTATCTGTATCGTTGTTATCTGACTGTTTAGAGACAAGGCTTCTGCGTACAGGAGATGAACAACGCACATCATAGCCACAACAGACACAAGTCATACTTGTGACCTTAGAGGTTGGAGTATGCAGGAAGACCGGGTAGTGTATACCAGTGTTTCGGGTTTTACATTTCTTAACTTTTTGTTGCCAATGCCAATGCCTGGTCATCTTTCTCAAAATGGTACGCAAGCGTCGTGATGACGCGTTGAAGTATTGCAAGTCAAGTCAAATTTGACTCTGCGGGCCTTTGCTGTTGGTGCCAGGTCATCAAGGAAGGCGGCAAGCGCGGAGTCGAGATTGAGGGTGCCGCTGACATGGGTGGCCTGCAGTCGCGAGTCTCAAAGCTTCAAAGCGCCTGGATATGTCTCTAAAAGATGAATCTAGAAGTGGGCTGATTGAAATACCTTTCCGGATCAAAGTAGCAGTTGAGCTTGCAATGGCTGATGTCATTCCGGAATCATGAGTGGCTGAGTAAGGTTCTTCTGCACTTCGGTTGACGAGCCAGAGGCGTGCACATGCCTGGCCCCTTCAAGGATTCCAAGCCTAAGTTAAATCATGGGTCGGATCGGATCCTATAGTAAGATTGGAATTTCGAGGTACATGTGTTGACCCCATGACGGTAAACGAGATTGAAATCGGAGAAGCGGCAGGAGCAGTAGAAGCAGTAGCGCCATCCTGAAGACCACCAAAGCAAGCCGTGTTTCGAGCTTGGGAACCAATCCTACCAAGCGTCACTGCCGCAGTGAGTCACCACGTCTTTCTGGGTCACGTACTTCAAGCCTCGCCGCTCTGATCAGAATACTTCTGCTTCTTAGATTTAAGAATTCAAAAAAAGGCTTGCTGGTTCCAGGTTGCGGGTGCTGGTAGAGCATGATCTGCCAGCTTCCATTCCGTTCCCAGCGGTCATCACAACAGCAGTGATGACAGCGACAGTGCGGTACGACGACGGCGCCGCCGCCGCAGTTTGCGCCAACACCGACGACGACCACCACGAGCACCGCAACCACCGCGAGCACCGCGAGCACCACGAGCACCACGAGCTCCACGAGCAGCACGAGCACCACAACCACCAGGACCACCACGACCAGCACGACCACCACGATCATCACAATCACCACCACCACCACAATCATCATAATCACCACCACCACCACCACCACCACCACCACCACCACCACCACCACGATCATCACCACCACGATCATCACCATCATCACCATCACCACCATCACCATCACCAACAACAACAACAACAACAACAACAACAACAACACAGCAGCAAGACCAACCATCTGCATGATAGATCGTGCCCTTTCCCACTAAGGATTTATAACTTGAAGCAAAATATTCTGCTAACATGCAATTGAAGCATAACCAAGGCCCAGGCGAACCAAGATGTTCGCCGGCCAAGGCAATGTTCAACGCCACATGCCAAACATTCGGTGGCCCACTCCGCTCAAAGCTGGTTACTAGAACAACAAGTACACTGGTATGTGTTTGTGCAATGCTGCTTAGTGCTGCTTTGGGTTTGTGTCCAGCAACGCTTAGCCCATAGCTTGCGTTGTACATGATCTGAACTCGCCACTGCACATTTAGGGCCTAACTGAAGCCAACAGGTAACCAGCGCATTCATGCAGGCAGCTTCAAGTCCTACTTCAAGTTCTGCGATGCAGGCAATTTGCGTCATGCGCACAATAAGAAAAAGAAGTCCCGTTCGTTCACGCAATGTTGCGATGCGAGCCTTGCCCGTGACATACGCAACAGTGGCATGACCTTTTCCGGTTTTCGGCTGTGCGTTTCTCCCTTACCTATGTTGGACCACAGAAAAACAGGATGCCTCCATTCCACCGGCAACCAAACATACCAATGTGGCCTGGAGGGCGGTTCTCATGGTCGCGTGGGTCTCGGCCGGCGCTCCGAGACCCGAAACATACCTCTACGTCATCACGGTGCCTTGCCCTTGCACGGGGGCTTAGGACGGCACCGCGCGAACTGTTACAAAGCATTATGATATCACTTGGAACCTATGGCAAATCTCGGGTTATTGGACTCAACATCTGTCCTGACACCCACCTTTAGGGTCTATTTTACCATCGAATAATTAATTCGAACGTGTTCGTAATTTATTTACTCTTTTAAATTCATTTAGCGTATTTAATCAATCATTTAATAATTTATGTAATTAGCCTAAATAAAATCGGAGAAACCCCCTTCGTCCGCATGTAAAGTCCAAGATTCTGAGTTCGAAGCCGGTGCGGCTTTCAAATACGGGCCGATCAACAGGAGCATTCTATAAGCAAAGGACAATTCAGGCAAAGCTTGCGTTGTTGGCACAAAGGCCAACTCTGCCACAAATGGCAGAGGCCATGCTTTCCTTGTTTGCGAGATCTATTCTTTTTCAACAACCAAAGCTGCCCCAAAACCCGTGCAACAGGTCAGAATACCCAGAAACGGCGACGGCCATGGCAATGGTGATGATGGCTGGGATGGTTATGCTTGTGATGGCGATGGTGGTGATGGTGCTGGTGCCGTGCCCGCGCCGGCGCCGGCGCCGGCGGTGGTGGTGAGCGGCGAAGGCAGCGATGTTGGCGGCAGTGGTGACGGTGACGGCGATGACGGTGACGGTGACGGTGACGGTGAAGGTGCTTGTGGTGGTCATCCTGCAGCTAGTTCCCAGACCTGCTCGCGCAAGATAGGTCGCTGGGTAATTCACCTTCGTTCTTTAAGCCTAGAAGTGAGCAGATATTGGGATTGCGAAGTAGTATTGGCACCACTGTTCAGGGAAAGGCTCCGTCATCGGGAGGGTTACGCTCATGACCACTCATGAAAGCAAGGGTCGACATTGGGCCCTAGCAACAAGTCAGCCCAGGAACTTGGAAGCTTGGTAGTAGCAAGCCCCTGCCCCACAAGAGTTCCAATCCTCTACAACGGCTCGCCTGGCGATTTTGCGACTGGATGCGCAGTTTCGTCGAATTAAGAGGGCCGGTAGTGGGGATAACCTCATTTGAAAGTTAAAAGCAGCTATAACCTCAGCTCCCTGAGCCCTCTAATATGCTCAGAACTGGATTCTAACCTTCTGCCCAATTGGGTCATAATTGATTACAGTGAATCTCCAAGTAGAAACAGCGTAAAATCTGTGTGGACGAAATGCCTTGCAGTTAACACAGGCTCCCCTAGGGCCCTCTCCCTGTTTCATAATTTCGGCTGACAAGGGTATGTGCCAAATGTACGATCCAATATCCTCACAATACATGCCCGAAAGGTATCATGATTGCTCTGCTTTCATCCCCAAATTCTGTGACGGTCCATCTAATAAATTCATGCCGCTCGCAAACGCAAAGGGATCAACTTGTGGCACATACCCAGGAAGTCATGAAAGCGCTGCCTAGCTGCTCGAACAGGTCCTTCTTTGCTTGAAGCAATTCCGGCTCTCTGTCAAGCAGCTCAACCGCTTGGCACTTCAAGTTTCTCAGGTGAACTGGAGGTCAACTAAGGACAAATAGACTGGCAATGGGGGTTCGCAACAATTAGCATACTCAAACTACTCACGCAGTTACGAGGATAAGACTGATACATGAGCAGCAGTAATGATGGTTGTAGAACAGCACAGGCAGGGAGTGGGGAAGCAGCCGTAGCTGTGTAGTAGTAGTAGTCGTCGTCGTCGTCGTCGTCGTCGTCGTCGTCGTCGTCGCCGTAGCCGTAGCCGTAGCCGTAGCCGTAGCAGTAGCAGTAGCAGTAGCAGTAGCAGTAGCAGTAACAGTAGCAGTAGCAGTAGTAGTAGCAGTAGTAGTAGTAGTAGCAGTAGTAGCCGCAGTAGCAGCAGTAGTAGCAGTAGCAGTCGCAGTAGCAGTAGCAGTAGTAGCAGTAACAGTAGCAATAGCAGTAATAGAACCTGTAGCAGTAGTAGTAATAAACATAAGAATAGTGGCAGTAGTAGCAGCAGTAGTAGCAGAGGGGGGAAACCTGGTGATTGCTCAGGACCCATCAGTAAGCTCCGACACAACGAGCTTACAACGAGGAGTCGCCCATCATCTGACTGGCATTGTGCAGCAGACAAAAAAAAGTGAACAGCAACACATCACGCGTTTTCGCGGCGGATTCAGACCGTGACAAGCGCTGCATCCAAAAAAAAAGCGGGTTGGTCAGCATCCACTGTCCGGGTGAGAGCTGTAAGGTTACAGAGGCACTATGGGCAGTCTGTCTCCACATTCTTGATGCTTGTCCAGGCTAGGGTTTGGGGATGGGTGCTCTTGAACATGGACGTAACCATGGTTCGCGCATACATGTTCTGGAAATCAGATGCTGTCGATCATGGATGTTTTTCTGCTTTAGACGTGGATGCTCTGGAAATCGGATGCTCTTGGGGACGCACGTTATTCTGGCCTGGGAACGAACGCTCTTTGGGTTTGGACGTGGATGCCTACGAGTTTGGACAAAACGCCTCGGAGCTGCAAAACCTAGTAGACTCGTCAAGCTCCGTAGCTTCAAGAGAACAGTAGCTTCAAGAGAACCCGGTGGCGTCGCCGACCGCGAAGAAATTTCAAGCACCAAAGGCATCAAGCACCAAAATGCCACAAGATGCCTTTGCAAAAACACACCAGGACTAAGCAGTAGCGATCATCGTTCGCCGCTTCCTCCTCCTCCTACTAGCTGGCACGCGGCGGGAAAAAAAAACCAAACACGACACGCACGTGCTGCANNCAGGGTCTGAAAGTGCTGGCAGGCGCAGTGAGTTTGAACGCCAGTGAAATCTTGTATCGCCACGTTTTTGGACACAAATCTGTGTCCAAAAACGAGGCGATGCAAGAAATCGTCGCAAGCTTTCTTTTTCAGGTCAAGCGCAACCGCAGAAGTG
>CAJNIZ010000503.1:21706-39135 GCA_905231905.1 Symbiodinium pilosum | reverse complement strand
CGAGAAAGAGATGTAGAGGAACACGGGGCAGGAAAGGCTTCACTGTGCGCTCGCCCCGTCAGGCAGGGGTCGGCGGATTTTGCATAGATATTTTGTGGCATCCTGTAGTAACCCTGTTATCATAGCTGCCGAATTTCACAACAAAGCCGCCCCAAAGTACTACCAATGATCTTCATAGACCGTGCAAGACGCTATCAACCCCCATGATGTTTCTTCGAGGCCCTTGCAGTATCCAATTGCCAGGCCATGAATGCCAAGTCCGATCCTAGCGAGGAGGAGCGAAAAGGCGCAGCAGAGTTCACGAAACAGCTGGTCCTGGCCATATTCAGCTCCATGTGATAAAGCTGATGGAGGAAACCTTTCAAGACCCATGGTGCGTAAACCAAGGCAAGCCTCTTGTATTCTGAAATCCCCGCAGGCCTCTGAGTGTCATTACCCCCCATGCCGGCTAATTGGGGACTTTGTGCTCGTAGAAGAACTGTCAAGACTATGTAAGTTTTCTGGGATGATGCCCAGCTTCCTCGAGGCACGCGTTCCTTAGCTGGACGGAGGAGCGCCCGTTTTGGAAGGGCCCAGCATATAGAAGCCCCAAATTCAAGGCATCCCTTTCAGAGCTCTCATGATGGAACATCATCATGTACAACCGGCTGCGACAACAGTAACCGCAATATCCACACGCAGAAGTGTGAGGCTTCAGGGTCATCCTACAGAGTTTCTGCCTACTCCAGTGCCGTACCCATTTCTTCAAGAAGCTTTGTAGGGTTTGTAAAGATTGCAGTAGCTGCGGCTAAATGTCCGCTCCCAGAAGGAGTGCCTGGGTCACATCTGAGCTTTAGTCCTGCTGCTACTCGGATCCCAACCCTCCCAAGCCTGCATGTCTGAAACCTTGCGGCCGTCACAGGCGGCTCTGGCCACATTGGCAAGATGGTGGGGAGCTGAAAATATTACAACGGAAAGGGGGGGTGCAGTATAATATGATATTATATGATATAGTATAATATAGTATACTATAGTATACTATAGTATAATATAGTATGATATAGTATAATATAGTAAAATATAGTATTCCGTTTGTCAGAGTTCATTAATTGAAATGACAACAAGTCCGAGATCTTATTATGACAAGATGTTTTTTTGGGTACAGGATCATGCATGCTGCTTCTGGCTCAATTTGGGCATGCTGTACTTCTTTGTTTTTGAGGTGTTCTCTGCGGGAGCCGAGCACCTTGCAGTCCTTGCCTACGTCCCTGAGGCTGGAGATGGATTTGCAGGAGCTGAGCATACTTGAACCCTAGGGGCTAAAAAGTTACCATACTTCTAGCGCCAGCCAAAAGACCGTTTGCATCAGCTCTTCCCGCTCGCAGTCGTTTTTCGGGACAAGAAGAGGTGCTGCGCGGCTCTATGTGTGCAGTTCTGCCGTAAGCTCTGAGCCGTGAGAGGCGAAGCAGGCTGAGCTCAGCTGCGAGGAGCGCAGGGGCGGGTGCTAGGTGACAGTTTGGTTTCATGTCAGGGTGTGGGGCTAAGCCTGTTGTTGTTGTGGCTTCCTTTTTCACTGGTGAAGTGCTTGAGCCTCCGGACCCAAAGCTTGAGACTGCTTGCAGTCAAGCAACGACCTGCTTCGACTGACGCCCGAGCTGATTCCAAGCAGCAGAGCAGGGCCTTTCATCAAACAGCTGACAAGGGTAGCTGGGTTGCAGCTTGTCCTTGCTGATGAAGTCTGCCATGTACAAGATGCATGCACGTCCCAAGCATTTAGACAAGACCATTTCTTGAAGTCCCCAAGTGATTGAAATAGCTCTGAGCTTTTTGGGGGCAGGCCTGGCTCGAGAAGGTCCTGAGCCAGCAGCCAGACTTCAAGCTCATCACCAAGGGCAAGGCGTGCGCTCCTACCTGAATGGGATCTACATGGCTCAGAGGTTATGTAGGGGTGAGCAGTCCCGAACTCCGAAAACTTGACAGGCCTCGAGTAGCGACCGCTAAGCTGCAAAACCTTTGCAATTGAACCCCACTAGGCCTTGGGCAAGGCCTGGTGGGATGTCTCTGAATCGGGTGAGCATTTTCCCTACCATTTGTAAACTAAAGGTCTTTCCTTGAAAGGGTATGCATACGGTATGCATGTCTGCTCCTGCCATTCTGGGACACTGAGACTATCCAGCTTTTAGCATGTACTGCAGTCTAGCAGATGCGCTGCTGGAGAATGCAGGACGTTTCGACTGGCATCATTCCCACCAATGCGGACCATTGTCAGCAAAGCTTGAACAACTGTCTGACTTGTGTTTCGCTGTTGGACTTGCGCGATGTGATGACGGCTCTGTGCCATGAAAGGCACATGCTCATGGGTTTTGGTGTCAACACATTTGGCTGCATCTGGGTATTACTAACTAAAATGGGAGCCCCCTTATGCACCTCCAAATGCCATCATTATTATTGGTTTGCCCGAAAGGCACAGCTTGACTTCTGTACTCTCTGAGATGTGACAGTTTCAATAAGGACCCCTAGAATCCTCCCACAATCCCTTTGCTATTCCTAAAAGTTTTGGGGGCCCATAAACCCTAAACCCCTAAAGCCCTAAGCCCTTAACACAAATCCCGATGAGCTCTTTGAGCTTTGCAGGACAAGGGGGTGTTCCCCCTCAAGATCAGGGAGGGCCTCATCCTGGAGGCTTACATGTCTGGGTTTGGGGTTTCTAGGGTTCTGGGGATTAGGGGGTTCTGGGGTTCTGTTTGGGGGTTAGGGTTCTGGATTTAAGGGGGCTAGGTGTTTAGGGGTTAGGGTTTTGTATTTAAGGGGTTTAGGGGTTTGGGGTGTAGGGTTTTGGACTTGAGGGGTTTAGAGGTTTAGGATGTAGGGTGTGGGATGCAGCAGGGTTTGATGGAGGAAATCTTGCGCCACTCGAGACACTTGAAGCCTAGGCCCTGACAAAGCTTTAGCTATGTTCGTAGCTTCGGGGATCTGGAAACCTGGGGTTGATATGGGAAGTCTTCCGTCAGTACTACTACAGCTTGAAAGCTTAAACCTCATCTTGCCCAGAAAGCTGTCAAGGTCGAAATGTGCGGAGCCATAGCATAAGGACGCGAATGTCGGAAAGAAATGCCCATATTCCGCAGCTTTGTTTTCTTGGGGCTCGATAGAGGAAGCGCATGAGTCAAGAATGTGCAATGTCTGGTTTCTGAGCTCTAATTATTGCTTCAGAAGTTCGAAGGGTTTGCAATTCAAGTGCAGATTCATCTAAGTCATACCGTTTGGAGCCGCTACGCTTTTCAGCCACTGGCTTTGCCTCTGTATGGATCAGTATTTAGCGTGAATCCTTGACGGGCCCTCTCATGAGAGATAACCTGTTCAAGACCTGCCACCATCCTTCCCGGGATGCTGAGTTGTAGTCCCAACCTCAAGTTGTGGCATCAGCAGCTTGAAGCCGTATTGCGCGACAGCGTTGTGGTAAGGCAAACAACTACCTGAGGAAGCTTGGACTCTTCCCAGAGGCGCAGCAGGGTTTTGAACTCGATTCAATTGAGTTGCTCGACGGGACTAAATCAACTTACATGTTCTGAGCCCATCTGCGGAAGTGATGCCGGGATTCCAGAAAAACTGTATGCATCCGTGCAGGACGATGGCGACGACGATGACGAGTGCGTCTTCGGTGATGATGATTTCCCTGCATAGAAAGTTTCAAGCGCGGACCTTAAATTTCCAGTTTTCAGGTTTAGAGGAAAGTCGCGCCAGAAAGGATGTTCTTGAGTCTCCTGCTCAGCTGCCGTGGTGCATAGAGCACATCAGAGAGACCTGGCTTGTGATCAGAATGAAGACTCTTGCGAGCGAGCTGAACTTGGCACCTCTATGACTTCGGGCATCAGGGTGGCAGGCCAAGAGTTTCAGGTCGGGGGCTTTCAGGGCTTCTAACCTTGAGAGGGCAATTCTCAACCCACACTTTTTTTCCTTCGGATCACGTCCAGAGCCGCCATCTAACCATCTCAATGAGGCAAAGCAGCAGTAGCTCAGCAGCTGAGTGAACCTTGAGCGCTTGGCCAGGCCAGCAGCACAGCTGTCAGCCAAACAGGGCCAAAGGGCAGCATCTGTCTTGGCAGCTAGATGATATGTGAACTCTGTGAGAACTGATTGGAGGCTCTGTTTGTGTGCTGTGCTGCAAGCCACTAGATTCGCGAGTTGCTTCTTTGCTACAGAAGACTGTTTGCTGCCCATTGGGCATCTCGCGCCGAACGCACAGCGTTGCATGCCTCGTGCTTGGAAAATGTCATTCAGTCTGTAAGTTTGCTGTTGATCGCGACTGAACGCTGGCTGCGTCGGCTTCTGCGTCATTGGGAAATGATCAAATGATCGGCGCAGGGCAGCATATACATGAGAGGTTGCTCATTTCCCTTTGAATTTTGTGAGGATGTGCGCGTTGAAAACATCGCTTTGGACAGACTCCGGACCATCGCTTAGACGTGCTGGGCCAAAGAAGAGTTGCTAAATATTGCCAGATTTTGCTGGTCGCTATTAGAGCGGTGAAGCCTTAAATTGCAAGCTTCCGCAAATGCTGATTCAAAAATCTGGCTCCAGGAAGTCTTGGCTGAGTCTCCTGCGTATGTGGATGCAATGTTGCCCACACCGATGTCCCCGTCACAGCACGGCTACGCAGCAGAAAGCCTGGAAGAATCCGAGGACCCCGAGTCTCAATCTGGCCAAGCGGCTATTCCAGAGCCAGAGGAAGGCTTCAGGGAGAGCCATCTGCCGAAATCATCCACCAAGGACTCACGGTTTATGCACCCAGATGACAGCCTCCTGGCCTGCGACGTTTTGTCAGCTGAGAGTATTGTAACAGAGTAATTTACAGGAATGCAACAATCAACATGTGTGTTTTTTTTTTTTTACTTGGCAGTGAGGCTTGCACAAGCACTGGTATGAGACAACAGTGCGATTGCGGGGCATGTTCTACATTTTTTTCTCACTGGCCGTGGTCTGTGCGCTTGCATTGGGCTTGACAGCAGCGGCTTGGTTGCAGCAGGTGTACAGAAGCCGTACATGTGCGTCTAGCATCCTGACATGGTGAAGCCAGCTTCTCAAACTTCAAACTTGAGGGGCTTTTCATGGGTTCCTCCGAAACCGGACCCTCATGCTTGGGAGTAATTCAGGGAGCCTCTCCTTTGACCTGAAATCAGACCTGCTAAGGAGACATTCTTCTTCATCATGGCAGCGCCGAAGAATGAGGGTCTAAGCTTTGGAATAGTTGTTGGAATCTTGCTGACGCAGCTTGGCATTGAATGCCACAGGGGCCTGGCCGCCGCCACTGCCGCTGCCACCACCATTGCTACCACCACACCACTGCCACCACCGCCTTCACCCCCACCGCCCCGCCACCGCCCCCGCCACCGCCACTGGCGCCGCCGCCGCCACGGCCACGGCCAAGGCCGCCACAGCCAGCGCCGCCGCCGCCACGACCAGCCTTGCTACTTTGACTTGCACTATTGCCGCTGGCGCTGGTATTGGTACTGCTACTACTGAGTCTACTCCTGCTACTACGGCTACTTCTTCTATTTCGAAGATATCTACTGCTACTGCTGCTGTTATTTCTGCTGTTCTTACTTCTACGAATAAAACAATGACTGCCGCTGCTGCAACTGCTGCTGCTGCTGTTACTATTCCTGATACTACTACTTCTACTATTACGGCTGCTGATACTACTACTACTATTACTACTATTACTACTACTACTACGACGACTACTACGACTACTACTGCTACTACTGCTACTACTGCTACTCCTGCTGCAGCTGCTGGTCTTCAGCTACTGCTACTGCTACTGCTACTGCTACTGCTACTGCTACTGCTACTACTACCACCACCATCACCACTAGCACAACTAGCACCACTAGCGCTAGCACCACTAGCACCATAGCCACTGCCATCATTATCATGACGAGCATCGAGGCCCATCTCCTTGCTTCTCACAGCCATTTACGTGGACGAATGTGTGGATATGGGCCTGGACGCTGCCGACAAGCCTTCCTTTGGACTTTTTCGAGCAGCAGCCCACGGCTCAATTGCTGCGGAGACGTCCGATGTGTTCTTTAAGGTTTGGTTCTCAGCGGTTCAGGTTTAGGAGCCAGTTTGTCCAAAACAGGTTGTCCTGCTTGGACTGGAACGGTGCTTGCAAATTGTGCTCGCCAGAGGCATAACAAAAACATGCGCCACTGTTTGAGGAAAGCACTGGGTTGCGGGGTTCATCATCTACTGCTTGCTTAAGGTCTTCTGTTTCGCGCTTAAGCAGTCTGGACAAGTTGCATTCACTAGCCCCAGCTCAAAACCCGGTGCATGCAGCGCCTTGAGTCATAGGATTGAATGAGCTCGCAGGTCACTGCGTCTACCCGCCGTTTTGGAAAGGCAGGGAAGCTGTTAGCTTCTGAGTATTGCGACAGTTCACAATTCCCGTAACATGTGATTTCTTAAAAGAGGTGCCTTCAAAAATCCTAAAATGAGGATTGCAGAAGGATCATGGATGGTCATGGTCCCGGGGATCCCAGAGGTGTATTTTTGAGCAACTCCGAGATGGAAGTTTCACTTGGGGAAAGCTTCTTCGCCTAGTGATTACTTGCTGCTAGCAAGTCCTCATCATCAGGAAAGCAGTTCACCCTACACTCCAAACTGTGAGCTCGATATGCTGGATCCCAAAATCTGAACCTTTGAACCTACGCAAATGCCTGTTCGAAGGTGCACACAGATCATGTGGAACGTGTGCTAGCGCCCCGGCAGAAAGGGAAAGCCCGCAAGGATGGATTAAACTTGGGGCTTAGGATTTGGATGCAGAATCCAGGCTTGAGAGTTGTAGATTCAGAGCTGCAGATTCAGCGGCCTGGGTGAGGCATGAAGGTTCGGGGTCCAGGGCCTTGCCAGATAGGATATATGCGTTTTAATGTGCTGTTCTCCGAGTCAATCTACTCTGCGCTGAACTTCTGTTTGAGGTGACTTATAGTAGCGGTAGTCGTAGTATTAGCCGTCGTCGTCATCTTCGTTGTCGTCCTCATCCTAGTTCTTGTTCTCGTCCTAGGGCCTCTGGGTCGTGGTCGGGGTCGTGGTCGTTACAGTCGTACTGCGCGCGGTTGATGACTGTGGTTGTGTCGGTGGTGTCCGTCGCGGCGGCGGCGGCGGTGGTGGTGGTGGTGGTGGTGGTGGTCGTCGCAGTATTTTTTGCAGGAGGAGAACTACGATGACGAAGAAAAGGGAGATAACGAGGGCGACGGGGCGACGGCAATGACTTTGACTACGCAGCTACACAACCATGCAACTGTTGACGCTGCTTCAACTGCTGCTGCTGCTGCGGCGGCGGCGGCGACGACGACGACGACGACGACTACTACTACTACTACTTTGCTGTTGCTGCTACTACTATTTCTGCAGCAACCACCTCCTACCATTACGACTGCTACTTACAAGAATAATCATCATGGTGGTTCATAGTGATCATCAGGGTGACATGATGATGGGGCGCAGCCAGGTGCTCATGCTGGAAATTATGCCAGTGATCTTTGCGATCATCTCCTTGGTGCAGAGCCCAAACAAGGCGTGAACTGCGTGATGACGGCTGATGCGGCTATTGAGAAGTGTAGTGACAACGATACCAAGAGTGGTCATGATGATGTGGATGATGATTATGTGGTTGGTGTCATGGGCGCATGCTTCCACACTGCTAGTCCTGGGTTGTGCGGACATGTATTCGCTATCACCATGTATCCTATGCTGTTCCTCAGGTCTACTGGTACAAGGAAGTTGGTCGCGGATACTGTCTCGGAGGTCTGATTTTTGCACTCTGTGTGTGTGGAATTTACATTATTTGTCACATCCACGTCGGGCATATTCCGGCGAGAGACGAGCTTATGGCCGAACTGTATCACAACATGGCCCCGATCGGCCGTTTCAAGCGAGCTCACGGAAGTGAAGCTCACCAAGCACTCTTTGACAGAGAACATCACTGGGGACGGGCTTGCTGTTTTGCCTGTTTGGGTGTGTGCATCCTGGCGTTGGCTATAGTCCTCTTCCTCTTTTTCCCGAAGCTCTATGCCATATGCTTGGCTGAGCTCCTTGCAACGATCCTGTGGGCCCTTGCTCTACGTAACTATGCCCCTCGCTTGTTGGGGAAGGCCTTTTGGTTCACATTGGTCTTCTTCATAGTACTTGCGACGAGTCTGCTGATGGGAACGCTTCAGTCTGCCGAGCCAAATCCCAGTGACTTGGATCCCCTTGTGTTGGGACCTTCCGCTGCTGGCTTCAACAGCAGCTCCACGGCTGGAGGGCTGCCATTGCAGTTTCAGTCCTCAAGATTGTCTCCCAACGTTGCATTCCCAATCTGTCGAACAAGCTGGGGTGAAGCTGTAGAAGGACAATCTTTGTATGTATCAATTCAGTTTTACTGCTGCCATGCTTCATCAGTATATTCCTCTTCTTTGATAAAGCATGCGGGAGGAGAGACTAGCCTCAACATCCTGGATCTTTCCATCCTGGCCTTTGCAAGCTCCTTTGGAGATGCGGATGATGTGCGCCATGGCCTTGGCGAAATGCTGAGCCTTGAAAGCATTCAAGAGGTACAAGAACGGAAGCTAGGTGTCCGATGGGATGATGGCGGTACTGCGCAAAGTAGTTGAGTTGGGGCCGAAATTTATGATTTGTACAAACAGAGAGGACTTAGTGCACTCAACCCTCCACTTGTGTCCTCCGTGCCAATTCCGGAACCTTGTAGGTAGGTTGCATAATTGGAAGCCTGTGGTCATGGTAGTTAACGCGGCTGCTGAAGGCGAACACTCTCCAGTCCCATAGGGTACATCTGGGGTTGGAGGGGGACGGTTTTGGAGGGGACGGGAAAGTGGAGGCCCCCTTCCTCCATTTCTGGAACTGCAGGACGGACAGTTGTCACTAGCCGCGGCACAGTTCCTGAGCAGGGGTTGGCATTTTAGGAGGCCGGGGTTCAAAAGGTAGTGTTCTTGGTTCGGCATACAAATGTAGTCGTACTCATGGCTCCAAGGTATCTCAGCGAACGGCTGGTTGGTTGACAGCATTTTCCAAAAAATGCGGTGTCATACACTTGTGTGGCTCACACGCAGCATCCTGTGGAACACTATGTGTTTGTTTGCTTGTTGGGTCGGGTGTGCTAAGATTTCCCTTTGTCCCTCCAGACTGCGCCGAGTTCAATGTGCCCATGCCCGGAAGTTGAGATATGATTCTAACCGCACCGGCTATCTACATCGCACACTTCTTCTTAATAATTTGTGCAGAAGCTAGGGCCTCTGTTGTTGGTATTCCCGCAGAACGTGTGCATTTATGTATTCCAAATGTCACAATCTGGATCATTTCGAAGAAGGGCCCCCTCTTCTTCGGAAGCTCGTATATAAAAACGATGCAACCCCAAATTATGAGATGCGTATTGTCGAGAAGCCCTATGAACCCAGAAGCGCGAAGCCTACATCCCAAACCCTTGAGTCCAAAATCTGAAATGCTTAGCCCGAAGCTCCAAGCACCCAAACCTCAGCCTTGAACCAGGAACGGAACATTCCCAGATTGGGAGCTTCTTGAGGTGGAGGCTTGGAATACCACAGGGAGGTGGAGACTGGATCAGTGTTGAACGCATTTTCAAAGTTACGGTTCAAGGGTTCAGGATATGGCAAGGGGATCGCAGTACCTCTCAGAGTTGTCTTAAGCCTATCCGTTATAAGGAACAGGGATGATCTTGTGTACTAAAGCTATGATGTCACTCACAACCTAGGATTGTTGTCTCCATTCCGAGCTTGCATGCTCGCATCATCTCAGTGCGGGGCACCACCAATCTACGAGACGCCTATGCCAATCTGCAGATCTATTCCTCCATTGTTGTGCTGCAGCTCATGGGGATATTGACCCCCGTTCTGACCCTCATGCCCGAAGGAGTCATTCAACGAGTGGCCGGAGGCGGCATCACCAAAAGCTTCCGCAACGGTTTGAGAGTCGAAGCAAGGCTGGCAGACGCAGCACGGAAACATAAGGAAGAGGCCAGGAAGGCTGGTCAGGTGTTGCTGATGACCGGTCACAGTCTCGGAGGTGCCCTAGTTGGGGCGGTGTCCGCCGAAGTGGGCGTACAGGGAATCGGCTTCTCGCCCCCTGGCCTCTTCTTCCAGAAGTATCAGTGGGACCTGGACGTCTCGCAGCTTACCAAGGCTTTCACGGTGATCCAGCCGACAAATGACATTGTGCCGCAGGTTGACAGGCAGGGGCTTCTCAAAGTCCCGGCATCTTTTGGGGGATCCATGTAGTGAGGGCTCTTCTAGTTGCCGGTTTGGAAGTAGATGCGGGCCCTAATGTCGCGAAAAAAACCAGGCAACGTGGCCTCATTGAGTGGATTCCCTGCGGCGAGAGTGCATTGACATGCCACCGGTTGACGCACACCACCTGCGACCAGCACCACAATGGTCAACATGTTCTGCCCTTTTCGAGCTTGGCGCGTCAGCTTTCCAGTAATTGTGGGCTTGGAAACCTCCAAGTGGTTTCGAGAAAGCGTTTTCATCCATGACCCAAATATGGTATCCATTAAGCGTAGGCTCACCATATGGATATACAGACGCATGAAGTATTCCGTTTCCTTGCCTACATGCTCTTAAGACACTGCGATTTGCTGTTGGAGCTTTGAGGCGCCCTGTGGGCACAGTGTGGAGATTCCCGCACAAGGGACTGGCGGCCGACTTGCTCCCAGTGGTTTCTAGGTCACTTTCATTTACTCGTACATACTGGTGGTTAGTAGTAGGGAATAAGGGAGTGCATTATGTAGGCGCTATGGAGGGAGGTATTCCTTTATTGCCTGCTAACCGCCAGAAAGTTTTAGAGTTTAGGGTTCGGAATTGTTGCATGTCGTCTTACATATGTGGTCACTGGGGTAAGTGTCCTAGTATGTGTAGGACAACGCAGGACAAAATGTCCAGGTTTCAGGAAGGCCATCTTTTGGACCGCTGTTCCTTTGGAGGGGGGCAGGCATGGGCAGCTTTGAGGAATGCTACAGCCCCACAGGAGAAAGCAATACCATTTAAGGCATGTTATCACCACGGAATACATGTGTGTCACCCCGTAAATTATGACGGTCATCTTCTTGGTGGTGGTGATGGGAGCGGCGTGGGTGGTGATGGTCAAGATGGTCAAGATGGTCATGGTGGTCATGGTGGTGGTCTAGTAGTCGTTGTTTCTGTCGAGCAGATTTCCTGAGGTTTGGCAAGGCAGACCTGAACCTGCCGGCAACGCTTTGAACCGCAGAGTTCGACATGCCCTGAAATTAATTCAACGCAACAACATTGTCATGACGCCCAACACTCGGGCTTTCTGCGCCGCATTTCTGTTGCTCCGATGCAACTTATGCACATGTATAATAAATTCTCCGGACCTGCTCGGTTTTGCATGCTCTCAAGTCTGCACAGCTCAGACTCCTGCCATGTGACATCAATCCCCGCAAGAGGGAAGGTCCGTGTCACAGTTTACAGTACCCAGACCTCGGTCACCTGCAATCCACAAAGCAAATACCTCGCTGCCTTCAGTGTTGGGTTTCATGCTGACTTGGCCTGCTGGACATGACATCACCATGGATTCCCGCAGAAAAGCCCTGGACCAAATGTCAAGTTTTCTCAAAAACATGTGTCTTTCATCTGTACCGGGGGTACCTGAGTTTGCGAAGAAACGTTTGGAAGATTTTGGAAGTATGCATGTTGGTGGATTCTCTTAACCTGCATGTGAAGTGGATTAGGGAGGCCCTTGAGGACCAGGTGCTGCCAAGTACCTGGCCATGGAACCTGGCACATCTGGCTAGCCAGCCGAAGGAGAGGAGTGTACATGAAGGTGTTTGTGTAATCATATATATATATATGTGTCTATATGTATACATGCATATATATATATATGTATGTGTGTGTATGCACATAGATGTATATGTGTATAGGTGTATACGTGCCCACGTGTATATATGTATCCATGCATACTGCGCACACGACTATTTCTTCATGTGAGCTGAACATGCATATACATGTCTTTAATGGCGCGTGGCTTGAAAGCATTGAGTCGTGTCTTCCCCAACAGCGAAGCGATTGGGTCTCGTGCCCTTGGGTTCCGTCGCGGGTTCTGAAGCGGGTCCGGAGCATGCGCGACCCTCCATCCTTACCTCCTTCATTAGCCATCTTTTATGTATTTGGTCTGTTCTCACGAGGTGAATCGCATTAGAAGCTTCTTGCGGCGTCCGATGGGTTTGCTAGGCTGGGTGTTGAGATTTCATATGTGTCCTGAGGGTGTCTGCATGGGTTCCTGAAGGTTGTCGTGGGTTTCCTCACGGTGCCTGCGGATCTCCCACAGATTGCCAATGAGTTTCGTAAGATTTTTCCCCACTGGAGCTGGTTCTGGACCGGCTTTTCACTCCAACGTTAACATTTTGACCACTCCCCCTCTTCAAAAACACGCAAACCAGAGAATCTCTTAGCAACAGATGCTTTCATAAACTCTCCACAGATCCTTGAAGAATCACACTTTGAATTAAGATGTGTGGCAAGCTTCCGCCAGAAAGGTCTGCGCAGACACAGATTTCGTTGGAATTGTATTTTAATGTGAGCCCCCAGGAAGTCGCCAACACTTGATGAACCTACGAAATTGCTAATGAGATTTCCCATTACAATGTGATAACCGTTCTGAACCAGGGCTGATAGCTTGGACCTTCCTTTAAAAAAAGCAGAAATTCAGGAAGGTCTGACGCAGAATCCTCCGCATGAAACTTGGGCTCACCTTCTTGTGAAACGAACTCGGAAGCAGCTTGAGGGTACGGGTTTTGTGGTTCCACAGCGGGCTGGAGCGAGTTGCAGAGCACATCCTGGCACAGCGGATTAGGCTTCCAAGAAGGACATGATTGCTCAGCGGTGAACCTTGTCACATCGCGACTCAGGCAACAAGCAGACATCAAGATTAGTGGGAGAAGGATTTCCCAAATCTTCCCCGTGAGCTAGGAAGGGAGCATTTCCAATTGGGAGTTTCTTCAGGTCAAGGCTTGAAATACCATGGGGAGTTTGAGACGGGATCAGCGTTGAACGGATGGGGGGGTCATGGTCTAGAGGTTTGGGATGTTTCCGTAGTAAGGGTTCAGTATAGAGGACGGGGATGGCAGTGTCCCTCAGAGGATACACGGACTCGTCCAAGCTCGCATGCCCTTGTCATATCGGTGCTGGGCATTCCTATGTGCTGTACCTCATGGGGGTTTTGACATGCCCCAGCTTGCTTCATGGATACAAACACCACAAAAATACAATGCAGGGCCCACAGAGCCCCAAGTTGCAATCTGGAGCACTGCCTGCAGTCAAGACTGCCGCCAGCACAAATCAAACGTCATCGCGAACACAAGGCGCTGTATACAGTGCTGCAGTCCGCTGGAAGCGCCAGCAAAAGTGATGTCAGACCTGGATTACCTTAACCAAGCCAAACGTGACATGGAACCAGGACGATGTGGCGGATGACATTGGACAATGGCAAGGTGCGCTGGCATGCTTGGTGCGAAAGCCTGAAGGGATCGTTTGGGGGATTATTGGGCTTCTGGCTGTACACAGAGCAGTTGCCTTCATGCTTCTTGCATGCTCGACATATTGTTTAAAGACTGTGATGCCTTCGCTAGTGTTGAATGTTACACGACATCCACATCTCTGAAGTGTGTTGTCTGCAGCCATTGTGCTGACTTGAGCCGGCCGTTGACTGCAAGGACATTTGTCATGACATGCCTGAGCAACACTTGTGCTAGAGCACTTGCTGTATCTTTCGCAGACTCGCCTCTTTGCCTCCTCTTGAAGCATACGCTCCGAGCCATGATGAAGAAAGCCACGATGAAGCCTGTCATGAGCTTGAGCACTACACGCTACCAAGGCGGGAGGGCCGCATGTCTGCATGTTGTAGGCAGCCCCTCGAATCACTTCAGAATCCTCCCGTCTTCACTTGATGCCTTCCTGCCTGTGAGGATCAAGAGTGCAAGTAATCGCAGGTCTTTGACAGGATTTTTTGGAGCTTTGAAGGTTTGAGGTCCTCTGTTCTGCTTGGACGCAGAGGAGATGAGAAACGGCCCGGCAGGGCGATGGATAATTGCTCTCTTGGCACAGAAGCCACATGACACCGCTCTTAGTTGGGCACGTTGCATATCAGTAGTATAAAAAGTGACCTAGATTTTGTTGACCGCCCGGAAGACTGATGGGAACAGAGCTGGACAATGCAAAGCACCACCAGGATGTTCAAGAAATGCATAGAAGACTCGTTGCAGCAGAGGCAGTTGAAGAATTGAAGACACGCCTTGAGCTACGCAGACTGTTACTTTGAGCTACTAAATGGAGCATAGCAAGCCTGGAAAGGCCAGACATGAACTGAACCCTGCATGGCTTTAAAGCTCACGCTTGAGGGATCCAGCCCCAGCTTTATGTGAGATGCAGCGATCTCTCCTGTGGAGGCTACAAAAAGATCATTGAGCAGGAGACCGCTGTTGTCTGAGCTGGATGCACATGATGTCATTGTAGGAAGCAGAGCAGCTCAGCAACACCTTGATGGGAGCACCTTCACGCAGGTTCGCAACGCCAGAAGGAGGCCCCCAATGAAATATCCGTGCTCCAGTCTCCATTCGTTGGGGTTACAAAAGGTTGATGAAAGAAAAAGAGTTGAGTGCTCAGAGAAGAATCTTGTCACACTGCGACTCAGGCAACAAGCAGACATCAAGATTATAGACAATTTGCTAGGAGCAATCCCCAAATTTCCAAGTGTCATCGGCAACAAGAAGCCCTAAAATGCCGTTGATGGAGGAAATCTTGTACCACCTTAATTAAGTCCTTAAAGTCCTCGGAATTACAGTAGCTTAAGGCCTCTAGGTGGTGTCAAATTTCATCCATCAACAGTAGCTTGAACAAAAGATATCAGCACCTACATCCTGTTTATCCGAACCAGGGTGAGTGTCGGTTGCCCGGGTGCGACGTGCCTGCTGATCCACTTGAAAGGTTCAAGCCAAAGTCTCGTTCTGGGAGCCTATGCCTCAAGTAAGCTTGAACCCGAAAGAAAAGCTTGGAAACAGCAGCTAGGACTGGGGAAGCTCGTTCATCTGGGCGGCACTTGCGACCTTAGCTACGGCCGAGGCACGAGAGCTCCAGGGTCGCGTGGTTTCTGAGAGTAACGTTGCCTTGTGATGTTGGATATGGAATCTCGCGGAGTTCCTGAAGATCATCAGTAATTTTCGGAGCACATCTGGCAGTTGTTACCGTGATCTCCATGTGAGCGACCCTGTGACCTCGTTTAGGTGGGCTAGGAAGGCAGCCCATGTTGTCCGTTGCGCTTCAGGAGCACTCGGCGCTGCAGGCAGAGGTCCATGAGATCAAGAAGGCCGAGCACCCCACCCCAAGTGCCTAGTTGGTGCTGATATTTACAGAGGCCGCAGCGCCAGCACGAAAACTGACAGTAGAGGCCGCAATATAGGCAGCCGCAGCAGAAGGAAGACAGTCCAGGGTATCAAGACAGGTCCCCATGCTAGCAGGCCTACAGCAATACTTGGACAAGCGGCATGCAAAGTTTTTGTGCCAAAGTCACGCCGCAATAGCATCCCGGACAGGACCAGGAGCAAGCCGTCGACAGCCTCGGCCACCTAATCCGCACCGCTGGGAGCCAAGTCGACTGGTCTTTGACGTTCTTTGAGGTTTCAGGGCTGCAAGATTTGATGTGCTAAGAAGGGCTAATTGAGAACGGTGGCGGGGACTCTGGTAGTCGAAAGCCGCTTTTGAATTGCCGTTAGCTTCGAAGGAAGGTGTACCTCGCGCTGCATGCTACACTTTCCAGAAAAGAACAAGGAACACTGATGTAGACTGCCCTTACTTAGGGAAGCGGGAAATGATACTCTTAATAGGGCACCCTTGAGGGTTCCGGTTTTGTTTGGGACCACCGAGAAAGTGGCTCCGGATCAACTTTGTAGTATTTGCTGACCTCACCATCTTGTTTTGATGCTACCCACGGCTTCGGTGGAACATTCTCCAATTTTCAGTCTTTGTTATGCACTCGCCGTACTGAAGTCCATAATCGAGTCGGTCAGATATGCGAGGCCCACACTTTTTGGAAACCCGTAGGTTGCCGAGAGCGTCGCGGCAAATGTCGAGAAGATCCAGGCGCAGGGATTTGAGTCGATTTTTCCTCTCTTCGAATTTCAGACTGATTGGTGCTCCTCGGTATTGCCCGCTGACTGGTCTTTGTCGGGATTGCATGAGGGTTGGCCTATTTGTGTTTTGCATTCGGATTCCAGGGACAGCATGAGGTGCGGCCTCAAAATTCGTTTGTGCTGTTTGCACAACACCCAACTCGCTTGGAACCTCCAAATGGGCTCTTTGTAGTGCGCTATCCTGTTTCTCGAGGAATTTCTGTCTGAGTTTGGGGGAGGGTAGGCGTGTTTGGAGTTTGCGGATGACAGGCTTAGGCTGGGTTGTTGCTAAGAAGTTTAAATCAAGTCACTATATTAAGGAAACCTTGTTTTTCATTATGTTCCCTTAGTATGGCAGCTTGATTTGAGTTCCTTAACAGCAACCCAGTAGGTTTGCGGTTTAAGGGCTGGGACCGGGATCTGAGCAGACCCTCGTGGGGTGCCTTGTGGCACGCAGCACCGCAGCATCCCTCAGGAGCGCATCCTGCGTGAAGTCCTGGACAAAGCAGTGGATCAAGTCAAGGACAGGCATGGCGTGTAAGGGTTTCTAACAGGGTTTAGGTCCCATGTTGGAAGGCTTTCGGAAACCCAAACCTCATTAGCGCTTGATGCGATTGAATTTGAACTGCCAAAGCCATGTGACGATCCAGAGCTTGGCTGCAATTGCTCCTACTTTCACTCGACGGTGGACTCTGTTCATATTTTTTCTTCAAAGATGAGCTTGATGACTGGATTCGAGGGCCAGAGAGTGTGCAATTAAAGTATGATTTCCAAATTTGCCTTTTCAAGCAGAGCCTCCATGCTGTTTGCCCGAGCCCTGACTATGCCTGATGTTTCGTGCCAACGGGGGATGTGGGTCTCTCGCAAAAATCAGGTGCAGCAACAGAACCAATCATGCAGATTTCTGTCGCAGTAATCTTTGCTATCTTCTTGTCAGGGGATAGGCTTGGTTTTGTTTGGCCGATTTTTTCCCCTTGCGCCGTGGGTCTGAAAGATGAAAGCAGTGTCCAGCGCTCTGCAAACATTTCTTGGTACCAGCATGCAAGGGGTTGTGTGTTATATTTGCCCCTTTCACGTAGCCTAGACGAGAAGGAAAAAGCCAGAATGGAGAATCCGAAAGCATTCGTATTGGGTTGAAAACTAGCTTTGAAATCTGAAGTCAGATGTTACGAAAGCTTCCTCCAGCTTTCGTGCAGGTCCAGCTTTGCTGATCTGTACTACGGGGTGTGGGGGTTAGGAAAGCCCAAAA
>CAJNIZ010000502.1:0-31749 GCA_905231905.1 Symbiodinium pilosum | reverse complement strand
TAGGATTCAGGTTTTAGGGTCAAGGCTTCAAGCAATTAATGGAGAATCAAGTGGTAAAAAAATGGAACATGAATTGTTTGCTGTTTCATAGGGCCTAGGTCTAGGTCCTGAAAGCCAAGTTATCGCCCAATATGTCCTGTACGTCCTTATGGACGTCACTAGCGTATTGCAATAAATCTATATTCCTTCTTTTCAATTAGTCCAAACTCCTTAAGGGGGGTTTATAGAGAAGATCATATAGAGGGGACTTCTTCAGGGATTCCTACGGGGGATAATAGGGGTTTAGCTACAGGTCAATAAATTATGAGGGGTCAGTGAACTTCAGGCACAGGATGTCCCGAGCTTCTCGCCGAATGCCTTGACTGCAGGAGGACCTTGGCATGTGGACGCCGTAGGCCTCCAAGATCCAAGAGGAAAGTTCACTTCCGTCTGGAAGACAAGGGCTCTGAGGTTGACACCGCTGGGCCAGCTTGTGGTGTTTTAGCCGCCCCGGTTTGGCTTGGACCTGCCCCGTGGTGTCATTCCTGAAGGAACTTCGGGGTCTTTTTATATACGCACCTGTCATGTAGTGTCCATATTCCTTCCATCAACTGAATGGAACGGACTCCCATCTCTCCAGAATGTCCTTTCGTTGTGTACTGCTTGCCCATTTTAAACACAAGGACCACCTGTTTCATGCAGAAGAAGCTGGCGTGCCCAATTCCGGGACAACATCCTAGGTATCTTGTCCCAACACCCTCAACGGTAAAATCGATTCCGGGACAACATCCCAGGTATCTTGGCCCAGCACCTTCAACCCCAAAATCGATTCCGCGACAACATCCCAGGTATCTTGGCCTAACACCCTCAACACTAAAACCGTAAGAGAGTAAGAACATGGAGTATATTAGCATGCCAGTGGTGAAGAGGAAGGCAGCCACTTGAGGGGAAACATGGGTCCTGGTTAAGGCCCTAAACCCCTATAGTCCCCCTTAGGTAGATAGAATATGGGGTATATGGGGATCTTATTGTAGTATACCCAAAGCCATATTCTATCTACTTAAGGGGGATTATAAACTCAAGGACACAGGGTTTAGGGTTTAGGGTGGGTAGCTACCAGGCGGATACCCTGATATTGGGCTCATACAAGGCTCGTATAAGCTGCATGATGTCTATAGGCGTCTTCCGAGGGCACCTACATGAAAACTACCCACCTGGAATTTCGTTGATAAACCCTAAACCTCTAAGTCCTAAACCCTAAACCCCTTACACCTTAAACCCCTAAACCCCCTAAACCCCCCAAACCCCCTAAAGCCTAAACCCCCTAAACTGCACCCCCCTAAACCCTAAGCCCCTAAATCCTAAACCCCCTAAACCCTAAACTTCTAAACCCCTAGGGCTCCCTTGGCTCAAGTTTTGGGGTGAGTTTCATTGGTGTGAGACTCGCTCTGATAAGGCATGTTAGCTGCCTATTTGGGTTCAGGGTTTAGGGTTTAGGCTTGTTTAGGGTGCAGGGTTTAGAGCTTAGGCTTGTTTAGGGTTTAGTGTATATTGGGCTTGTCGAGGGAACTTATACGGTTCAGGTATTAAGGTTGGGGGCTACAATAGAGAACCATATGGAGAAGAACATAGAAAATGAACGGGCACGGGGATTCTGTAATGGCTGATAGATCAGGGTAACCTTCTTGGGAGGTTCCTTCTAATGTCAGTTCGAGTAGTCTGGGTTCTATATTGGGGTCCCCTTATTCTGAGAAACCACATCGACTTCCTGCCCCGCAGCGGTGGGGAATCTAAGCCTAGAACCCTAAACCCAAACCCTAAACACCAAATCGATCAATTCAGTGACACGAGCAGGCCCATATTCTTTAGTTAGCTAAGCTGTAGTACCACGTACTGCTAGCGTCCTCCACGATACCATCCTGCATTCAGGAACTCATCTAATCTTGTTGTAGCCCCACCAAACCCTGTATAATCCATTATGGTAATTTCCATTTTCTTTTCCATTATCCCCATATAATCCCAGTATAGCCCTAATATTAACCCAACCCTATACAAGTTTTCCCGTGCAGTGTAGTGCGTTCCTGGGTGCGGCAATTTCGTGGGGACGCGCCAAGCACCTGAAGCCGAAACCTTTCGGCCCAGTTGACCCAGACCCACTGAGAGCAAGGCTAGGGTTTAGGGGTTTAGGGTTTAGGGTTTAGGGGTTTAGGGTTTGATCCAGACCCACTGAGAGCAAGGTTAGGGCCTGCCTTCCCATCGCTTGCCCAGCTCATGATTAGAGCTACACCTGCGGGTGCAACCCGTAAACTCTAGACCCTCCAGGGGTCGGTAGAAAACTACGAAGCCAAGGGTTCCCAAGGCCCTAACCCCTAAACACTAAACCCTAAACCCATAATTGGATACTTGCACCCTGGAGTCTCCCCATTTTGCCAAAGCCTTTCCTACGCTGCATCGACCCAGGATTGAGTTTGAGGATCGTGACCCTGAACCGGTCCGTGGCCAAGTTGTGCATGGCTTCAAGCTCACAGGATCAAGAGTAGAGGTTTGGGGTTTGTAGGGTTTAGGGTTTAGGGTTTAGAGTTTAGGGTTTAGGTTCAAGAGTAGAATTAGGGTAATATTAGTGTTATATTGGGGTTATATGGGGGATAATGGAAAAGAAAATGGAAACTACTATAATGGGAGGTAATAATGGCCTTTAGGGCTGTTATTATGGGTTTAGGGCTATTATTTCACATACCTTTAAGGTTCAGGTAGAGGTTTGGGGTTTGTAGGGGTAGGTTCGAGCTTTTTTTAAAAGCTCTTATTGCCCTTAATCCGTATAAGGCGCTTATAAAGTCACTAAGGGCAATTCTTATAGGGCACCCAATTTACCCTAGTCGGGGGCATTTGGAGTAGGAGCGAGTAACAGCGAGTATACAGCTTCTTACAGGGATTATCAGTTCTATGTTGAAAAGCCTGTCTTGGAGCAGCAAGTGCGCTGCCTAAACCCTGAACCCTAAAGAAAGAATCACGAGGCCTGAAGCAACGGGCTACAAGGGGAAACCAGGCAGTACCTCAACTGAGACTGCATCCGGAATTGCCCTTATCGCCACTTGCAGCGAACAAATTTGGGCAGGCTACAACACCTGCGCAGGTCATCTTAGCGCCACGTTTTGGGTACCACCAGCAGATGACTTCTCCCACTGCGACCCACGCATTAAGGTCTTCTCAACCAATGGTTTAGGGTTCAGATCTTTTTTTCGTGCCGCTGCGCTGCATGAGCCTGGATTGAGATCATGGGTGTCAATGGAGCTCGCATCCATCTGGCAAGTTGCTAAGGGTTCAAGTACCTAATAATCATACACTTACACCTGACCTGTACAGTAATCACTATTACCCAACTCCCAAGTACCAATTATCGGATACTTGGACCCTAAACCAGCGACATCCCCGATAGATCCCTATTTACCCCTCTCCACCTGATTATTGGATTCGTGGACCCTAAATTAAACCCTAAACCCTATACATCCCTATAGATCCCTATGTACCCTTTCTACCTGATTATTGGATTCGTGGATCCTCTAAAAATCAGATCTTCTGACTGTCACGCACAGCACCGGACGCGAACATTCCCCTGAACCCTACGCCGCCAAATCCTAAATCCCTAAATCCTAAACTCCTAAGACACCTAAATCCTAAATCCTTAAATTTTAAACCCCTACAACCTCTAAATCCTAAACCACTAAACCCTCAACCCCTGGAACCCCTAAATCCTCAATCCCTAAACCCTGAAACCCAAAATCCCTAAACCCCAAAAAACCCTAAACTCAACATACAAAATCCCTAAACCCTTAGAACCCTGAAATCCTAAATCCCTAAACCCTAAACCGCTAAAACCCCTGAATCCTAAATTCCCAAATCCTAAATACTTGAAACTCTACAAACTGAAAAGTAGCTTCCATAGTCTTTTCTTTTCTCTATACATAATTCTTATATAATCACACTTTCCATTCCATTGTCCATTTTCTTGTCCATTTCATTCTCCATTATACCCTAAACCCTAAATCCTCTGACGACAGCCCGCTCGAGCCCTTCTTTGTTTCGGCTGCTGGGATGACATGGACGTGGAAGGTTTAGGAATTCGGGTTTAGCATGCAGAAGCCTGAACAACTAGCAAGAATGGTTTGGGGTTTAGGCTTTAGGGTTAAGCCCTACACCCTGAACATTTGTGTAGCAAAACCGCTTCAAGCCAGAAGCGTACCCACAAATCCCCACCCCCGAATGAAAACGGGGTTTAGGGTTTACCCCCGCCCTGGTAATAAGCACTCCCACAGAAGCCAAGAAGGTTTCAATTTTCTGGAGGAACAATGGGGGGAGGCGATTCATCCTATACCCGAGACATTGCAGGACCCCCTTAAAATCCTAAAACCTAAACATTGCCTCTCGGACTCGCTCTTCAGGCTTCAGGGTTTAGGTCTCCCGGGGAGGCGTTGTGGGCCCTCAATCCTAAACTCCTAAACTTAAGCCCTGAAGCCCTAAAGCTGAACCAGTACAGCCCTACACCGCAAATCATGTACAGTATCACGTAGACCGAAGTGCCAGTACATAGGATCACATATTGGCCTCTTCCGATATATAGGAGTTTATATAGCCCTACACCCTAAACCTTGAGGGAACTGTTTCCGATCTTTCCGCGACGAAGGTCGCTGGCCCGCAAGTTAACGACGAAGCTCCGGACGAACAGGTCGCGGAAGAGAGCTGGGGGTTTAGGGTTTCGGATGCAGGGTTGGTTTTCCCAGAGGGTCCAAGTATCCAATAACAAGGTACTTGGGGTTTGGGAAATAGCAATCATAAGTATCTGATTGGCTACAGGGATTTGAGGACCCAGAAAGGGACCCTCGTTTTAGCAACATACTAGCTATCCCTGGCAATTTTAAGGCTTGGGGGTAAGGGGATTAAGCGCGTAGGGCTCTACGGTTTATGGTTGGTTGAGGTCAGTTTGCCTGTTCTAGCGGGCATGGCATATAATGTAGGTTTGGGGCTTGAGGATTTGGCCTGGAATGCAGCATGGACCTCCACTGAAGTTAGAGGGCATGATGACATCGCACCTGGAGGCTTCAATCAACCCCAAACTCTGAACCCTGAATCCAGATCGCGAAAGAGAGCTCTAACCCTGTAAGTAAGCCTTCAAACCTTCACACCTACACCCAAACCTAAACCCTGGACTGTACACCACTTCTATCCCACACGGTTTAGCGTATCCCTCTCTGGGATGGAAGTGGTTTAGGGCAAGATCTCCCCTATCCACAGTTATAGTTATACTCCACACCCAGAGGCTCAGGGGATATAGTCCTTAGGGTTGTAAGTATAACCATGCCAACCCCGAGCATGGGACTACTGTCCCCAAGCATAACCTGCTGACTAAGTCAATTGAGCCTTGAAGTATTTCAGTGTAACATTATGTCCGCCTTTTTGGACAAAGCAGTCTAGAAGAAGAAGAAGAAGAACGTAGGTGGCTCAAACACCAAAAGCAATACTTGGGTTATGATTATGGGTTTAAAGCTTAGGGGTATAGAGTTATAGAGCCTGTACCCGATCGCACGGAACCTCATCCTTACCCCAAAGCCTCAACTTTTCTTCGCGAAGAACAGCAGTCTCTTTGAGGCCTTTCCTGGGATTCCATCATAGTTTTGCTGAGGGCTCTTCGCCCCGAACCCTGGTAGGGTTTAGGGTTCCGGGTTTAGGGTTTAGCTTTCATAAGCGCCCGTATATAGCGGCTATGTAACCGTCACTCTCCTAGGGAGTCTCCATCTCAACCCCCCTGCAGTTATCATATTTAGTTGGTCGTTTCCGAGAATAAGGGAACGGTAATATAGACCCCGAACCATTATAATCCTTATTATGGACCTCCAATCAGTTACCCCTAATTTTCGGAAACCCCAAACCCTAAACCCAAAATAGTAGTTTCCATTTTCTTTTCCATTATCCACATATAACCCCTAAACCCTAGACCCTAAACCCTAAACCCTAAACCCTAATTTTCGGAAACCCCCATTTGTTGCACTGCAAAGTGCAGGCTGAAGGATGGCAGTTCTGGACTGGGGCACTGCGGGTTTAGGGTTTTGGGGTTTTGGGGTGTAGGGTTTTGGGGTTTAAGGTTTAGGTTTAGGGTTTTGGGGGTTCAGGGGTTTAGGGTTTAGGGGTTTAGGGTTTAGGTTTAAGGTTTAGGGTTTAGGGCTTCATGGGTTTAGGGGTTTAGGGTTTAGGGTCACAGAATGCATTGCGACTGCACCCACACAGCACTGGCGAAGAGTTTTGCCTGGAGAGTGCGCTCTTCTTGGACTGGATCCTTGAGGAGGCTCCAGTCAAGCCTGTCCTGCGCATATGGCATGTGAGCTCTAGTCTAAACTCCTTAAAGGGGGTTTATATGGGGGACTATTTAGGGGACTACTATAGGAATTAATAAGGGGGATACTAGGAGTTTAGACTATAATCCCTACAATCCCCTATATAAATCCCAGTTTCCATTTCATTTTCCATTTTCTTTTCCACTTGATTCTCCATTAGTGAGGGGGATACTAGGAGTTTAGACAATGGTCTTTGAACGTCTCTGCCTGGTGCCTGGCGGTCCGCACGCTCCAGGCCGGCCGAGGAACAAAAGGCTCACAGCAGACCTTTGACCCTAAACTAGTAAACCCCAAACCCTAAGCCCTAAATTCTACACCCCAAACGCTAAACTCCAGACCCTGAACCCGAACCCCAAGCCCTAAAACCTAAACCTGAAATTCCACACCCTGAACCCTAGATTCTACGCCTTAAACCCTAAATTCTACGCCCTGAACCCTACATTCTACGCACTAAACCCTACATTCTATGCCCTAAACCCTTAATCTCCCTGGGGCCCCAGGAGCCGAGTGAGCCTTCTCAGGATGATGTGGTGGACGAGGATGCAGAGGCCCGTAATGCATGTTGCTTAGGAGCTTCAAGGGCTTGGAAGGGGGATAATGTAGGTATGTATATATGTATATATATATATACACATATATAGGGGTCTACAGTACCCATAATATATATACTCTTCTATACGATAATATAAACCCTATTTAGTGGGGTCTATTTAGATTATCTAGCTTATATGTACACATATATATGTATGTGTATATGGGGTTTAGGGTTTAGGACCTAGGGCATACATATGTATGTACATGTGTATATGTATATGTATGAAGGGTTTAGGGTTTAGAGTTCAGGGTTCAGGGTTCAGGGCCTAGGGTTCGGGGTTTGGGCATAAGGGCTTGTACAGGGGTATATAGGAATGATGGAGAATCAAACGGAAAAGAAGATGGAACATGAAATGGAAACTGGGGTTATACAGGGGTTTACAGGGGGCATATGAGCCAAAAGGTAAAGTCAATATAGGCTTATTAAGGGATGCTTGAGGCTTAAGGCTTAAGGCTTGAGGTATAGGATGCAGGTTTAGTGTCTAGATGAGTTACTGCCAATGTTGGCCTTATTAAGGGACCCTTCACAGTGGACATAGGGGTCTCTCTTGTAGTTTAGTATAATGCATTTCCTCATAAGGAACCCATGTCCATTCATTATTTTGGCAATATTGGCGTTAGCTCATATATGTATTTATAGGCTTTATAGGGCCTTAGGTTCAGGCTTTTTGGCTTAAGGGTTTGGGGTTCAAGGTTTAGGGTTTTGGGTTTTTAAGGACTGGAAAGGTCTTAGGGCTGTAGGGTACAGGAAACCCTAAACCCTCAAGCCTAAACCCTCAAGATGCAGGGTTCAAGGTGATAGGCTCCAGTATCATATTTTGCACGCAGTTTGTTGGCTGCGGTAGGACGTCGTCTTTGCTCAAAGGCGTGGGTTTGGGGCGACTTTTTGGTCGTTTGGTTTGGGGCTTGGGGTTTGGGGTTTAGGGTTTGGGGTTCAGGGATTAGGATTTAGGGTTTAGGGATGGGGGTTTAGGGTTTAGGGTTTGGGCACGCCCACGTCATATTTAGACATATGTGTCACGCTCCCCCGAAAAGTTCATGACGTTTCTACAGGCCTGCATCGCTCTCATCCCCAGCATCGACCCAAAACCCCAAACACTGAAATCACTAAGCCCTGCACCCAAAACCCAAGATTTGAAACCGTTACCTCAGGCCTTACCTTAAGCCCAAAAGTATGTAAAATAATGGCCTTTAGGGCTGTTATTATGGGTTTAGGGCTATTATTTCACATACTTTTGGGGTTCAGGGAGGTTGAGGGTTTAGGAGTTGATGGTAGTGCCTTGAGGTTCTGTCTAATCATACTAGGGTTTAGGGTTAAGGGTTAAGGGTTTAGGGCTTTGGGTATAATGAGTACTCACAGCCCAAATAGGTTGATATTCGGGGACTTAGGGGGCGTATACTGGGGATAGAAGTACAAGTATATCTTGATTATGATTCCCTGAACCCGCCAGAACTCACAGACAGCAATATGTTCATATTTTGAAGAGTTACCCTACGTGTATTTGTTGTGTGGGGTGGGCGATGGGGGTTGCTTTATATGATCTTATATGGGTTTAGGGTTTAGGGTGGATAAGGTACACAGTTTAGCAACATGGCTCCTAAATGGCTTTATTTTAGGCTCAAACCGTAGAACTTGAAGCCAAAGCCTAGGCCCTTGATCCTAAGCCCTGTACCCTAAGTCCTATAGCATAGTATACGATTTAGGGTGCACTTTTCCACATCCTAATCCTGGTCTCCATTGAGTGGTTCATCTTCCTCTCCATACGTAACCCCTATATAATTTAAGTCTATTTCCTATATTCTGCCTTAAAACTTAAATATCATCCGTACATAATCCTTATCCCTATAGGATCCCATCTATTCCCCAGATACTCCCCTAAACCCTAAATATGCCCTGTACAACTCCTACATGCTCCTTCATAATCCTTCTGGGATCCAAATCTATTCCCCAGAGACTCCCTTCTAATTCAGCAAGACCCTAAACCCTGAATCCCAAACCCTAAACCTTAAACCCTAAATCCTAAAGCCCAAAACCTAAACCCTAAACCTGCAGGATGACGCAGGAACTTCAACAGAAGCCTTGGCGTCGCCTGTTTCACCTGAAGCTACAGCAAGCACGAGTTTCAATTCCTAGAAGCCCAGTCTCTAATAGGTTCCCCTGATATATTACCAATATTGGTAGGGTTTAGGGTTTAGAGTTTAGGGTAAGGATAATTGCCAATATTATGGTTCCACATTCCTTGTATAACTATAGTATATGGTACCTCAAATGGACCTCAACATGATATGCGCAATTATCTAGGGCCCTGTAGTACTACCCCGCACGGGTTCCCCCGTGAGTTAAAGTTGCGTAAGCATGGTTAGAGCTGGTCAGGGCTAATGAAGGGGGAACCTAGGAGTGCGAATCCCTAGAAGTCTTGGGGATATTGGAGGTATGAAGGGGGATATCTGTGAGATGCATAGGGAATATATTGGGACATATACGCTGTTGAGTTGCAATCCCTGGGAGCTTCGTGACACCCACACTTTTCAGGGCTTAGGCTTGGGGATTCGGGTTTAGGGCTTGATTTGGGGTTCAGGGTTGAGGATTTAGCGTGTCAGAGTTCGGGTCTTGGGTCTATTGTTCCTCAGCCCCTGGAAGATGTAGTATAGGATCATAGGATCATTGTCATATTATCCACAACATATGAATTTGCTACGTAAAGCCAGGAAACCCTAAAATGCTTAACCCTAAACCCTAAAGCCCTAAAGCCCTAAACCTTAAAACCCTAAACCCTCATTCCTCAAACCCTCAGTCCCGAAAGCCCTAAACCCTAAAACGCTAAAAGCCCAAAATCCTAAAACCCTAAGACCCTAAAACCCTAATACCCTAAACCCTAAACCACTAAACTCTAAACCCTATTTAACTCGGCTTCTAGGAAATGCTGAAGCTTCAGTATCTCTCCGTGCTTAAGGCATCAGGGCGCAAGATTTAGGGTTTAAAGGGCCAGGGTGAAGGTTTATAGGGCTTAGGGTTTTTAGGGCTTTTAGGGCTTTTAGGGCTTTTAGGGCTTAGGGTTTTAGGGTTCAGGGCTTAGGGCTTCAGGGTTTCCCGGGTTTTGAGTGTGTTTAGGCTTTGGGGAATTAGGGTTTAGGGTGCATTTTGTCTAGGGATTTGGGACTAGAGACTCAGGGCTTGAAACGTTCAGTGCTCAGGGTCGCAAGGGGTTATAGACCCTAAGCATAATGGCAGGTTGTAACTGCCTCAGAACTAGGGTATAGGGTTTAGGCTCAAGCTCTGACATCGAGCCCTGAACATGGTAGCTTTGGATTCTCGACGACCGCCCACGCCGCTAGGCTCGAGCTTGAAAATGTCAGACCTGGGCAGTAGACCCCTTGGAAAAGCCAAAGCCTTGAATTGCAAACTCTATGAACATTGTGTACTCCCAGCTGTCATTTCATTTTCCATTCCGATTAAACCCTATGCTCTAAACCCTCAAACCTTCAACTCAATAAGATGAACATAACCACGAGCGCGAGATCCCACCAGCATGCATGGTTCAGCTCATCCTGCGTCTTGAAATGTTCTTTGTTCGAGATTTTATGGGTTACATTGGGAAGATATAGGGAGTATATTGGGATGACGCAAAAAAGAAAAGTGAAACTAATACATTGTATTAGTGTATATACTTGGGTTATACAAGTATTACTGATTTCTGTTTGGAGGGAAGCTTCAAACATAAAGTCCAGATGGTCTCCACTTGATTATTGGGAAGCTGCCCTTACTTTGTAACAGTCCCCTGGAATTCTAATTATGGGTACATTCTACCCCTTCATATACCCTATATATACACTAGTAGGTACTGTACGCTAGAAACCCTGAGTGGTGCAAGATTTCCTCCGTACACCATATCCACCACTGTTCGTGGGAGGGAGATACAAGTGCCTCAGGCTCTTAGTGTACAAAGCTTCCCAAACCCTAAACCATCCCAAACCCTACGCCCTCAACCCTAAGCCCCCAAACCCTAAAACCCTAAAAGCCTGAACCCTAAGCGCTAAACCCTAACAACCCTAAGCCCTAAACCATATGCCCTAAACCGCCAAGCCGACATTTCCTCCATCCACCCTACGTCACAGGAATGTTATTTCCTGCTCCCTGGATCCAAGGGTTTAGGGTTTAGGACTACAACAATTACCTACTTTGCGCCGTAATGTTTGTAAAACCCTAAGCCTTGAACCCCGAACTCTAAACCCGAAACCCGGAACCCTCAACCACAAACTACCCGCTTTGGGCCATTCTAGAAGCTTCCAGGTTGCTCCGAAGGGTTTAGGGCGTAGAGTTGCGGGTTTAGGGTTCAGGCTACAACTACAACAGGAGTCACTTGCATAGCGAGATCACCCAATCCATATCCCGGTACTTCCCTACATATCCCTATATACCCTCAACGCTAAACCTCATATCCTCACAGAGTCCCGATAGCACATAATCCCTATACATAGTCCATACAGCCCCTTATAAAACCCCTATGACCGTTTTTTTATAATCCAGATAATCCTTATATACATATTCCCTAGGACCCCTTGTTTACATCAACTCATTTCCATTTTAGACCATTGCATGACACTATAGATGCTTAGATATCACTCTATATCTCAAGACATCTCTGAATCCTGAGAACCACAAAAACTCACCTCCACTTCGGTTAGTCTAAACCCTATAGCCCCTTGTAAAACCTCACCTGCACTTCGGCTACCCTAAGCCCCATATCTGCTTATAACCTCACCTCCACTTCGGCTACCCTAAATGTGAAACCCTAAAACCCCTTGTTTAACCACAGCTGTACTTCAGCTACGCAACCCTAAACCCCAAGCTCTCAACCCTAAACCTAAAACCTTAAAACCTAACACCCTAGACCCTAAAACCCCTAACCCCAAAACCCTACACCCTAAAATCTAAACCCGACCTGCAGCCATTCGGACCAATACCCTCCCTGAGCGCGGAAGTTCAGGCCGCGTGCGTTTTTTTGTTTTTGGAAGGTTTAGGGATTTTTCGGGAGTAGTGTTTAGGGTTTAGCGATTAGCGTCTAGGGTTTAGGACCTCGGGTTCAGGGATTAGTGTCTAGGGTTTAGGATTTGGGTTTAGGGTTTAGGGACGAGCTTTCCATTTTCCCATTGAAGTCGCAAGGCTTTCATACATTTTGGACTGCTGCAGGATGCTTTGCAGGCACCACCACAGCGAACCCACGTTACCTCTCAGTTCGAGCAAAGCAGGACCATCAGTGTTTTCCTTTTCAACCGGGATACTTGTTTCAATCAGGACCTGGCCACCCAATTGAGGCGCTCGCAGAAGTACAAGGCAGAGTGCGAAAAGGCAGGCACTTGAATGGGACGGTTCGTCACTCCTGCGGTGGCAGAATTCTTGAGTGGTCCCTGTGTCACTTTTTGTGACATTGGTTCTTTTCAAGGTTAATCTGAGCATGGGCCACGCATGTTTGCCACCCGGATGGACATCGAGTGATGAGGGCAGTGTGTGCCCCTGGCATTTTCACAACATGTTCCCACGAGGGCACCAGGCTTTGCTTGTATTGGGAAGTCCAGGTGCCTGAATCCTAAACCCTAAACCCGAAACCCTAAACCCTAAACCCTAGTTCTGTTGGAGGCCCCCGGCCTTCCTGTCATTGCATCACCAAAGGCAGCCGAAAGCCACGCCCCTAACCTCCATAATCCGTGTATACTTACTTGTTTAGGGTTCAGCGTTTAGGGTTGGGTTGTTGGAAGTAAGGGTATAGGGGGAAGTAAAGGGGGTATATAGGGATAGATAGGGTTATATGGTTATGTATATATATATAAAGATACGTAGGGATACGTAGAGACATATAATGTCAAATAGGGTGATATAGGGATATGGCGATTTAGCGTTTGGGGTTATGGGATTTGTCTTCAGGGTTCAGGGGGCTCAACAGGTGGGATGAAGGTAGGTGGGTGAAAGGATCCTTAGTACATACTCTACTATATTGGGCTTATTTCCTTTACCCCACCTTCCTTCATCCCACCTTTTGAGCCCTTTGAAGTGTCTACATGGGAACCCAAACAACCCGATATATTGCGGCTGTTACCTCCACTACCACTCCTTTCGTAAGGATCCGAGTTGACGGTTTAGGGTCTAGGCGACTCTCAGAGAGTGGTTGTCTGGGAACAACTACATAATTTGTTTCTGGTTGTTGTGGTTCCCAGGCGGGAGGAGTGTAATCTTGCTTGTGCCAACCACCTGAAAAGCAGTACTCCCAAACCCTAAACCCTTTAAACTCTAAACCTCCAAACCCTAAACCCCAATTTATAGCTTAGGTTTGGAGGTGTAAGGTTTAGGATGTCGAGGTTTTTGCTTAGCAGCTCATGGGGATACAGGGATTCGGGAGTGTAGCATTCAGGGGGATGATTCACCGTAATGTAGACCCATGATTAATAACCCCCCTTTAAGGGCTTAGTAGTAGGATTGCTATTATAATCCCTATTACAGGAAGAGGGTTTATTAATCAAGGGTTTGGTTTAATCTGTTGGACCTTCGCGCAAAGTTTAGAACTTGCGGAGGTAAACCAACGTATATTGAGACCTATTTTGGGGTCCCTTTACTGATGCAAGTTCGAGCCTCTAAGCCACAAACCCTGAATTACCATACCAGTGAGTGATTGTCAAACTGAAGGGACTGCATTTGCTTCAGTTGGGTTTGCCCTTGTTTCATGCGTTTGCAGACTTAAGCCCTAAACTTCCCCCCCCCGTCAATAGAGCCAGGTCCGTAAGGTAGTAAGAGGACACATTGGGGACATGATGCTTCAAAGTGGCCATTTCGGGAACAGGAACTTCGATGAACTAGCACGTATCCACTATGTCCCCTTTAAGCGACTGAACCCTACAACCCTCCTACTATCCCAGCACCCGTTTGATGTTCCCTGGTCTTTTCCATTTGATTCTCCATGAAACCCTCCGTACGCAATTAAAACGCAGACACCTAAACTCTAAACCCTAAACCCTAGCCCCTATGCCTGCCAACCCCTTAACCCCTGAGCCCGCAAATCCTCAATCCTAAACCTTAAATATCCTCTATGTACCCTACATATCCCTTTTCGAGGGGCTGAAGCCTGAAACCCTTCTACAATGCCACTTTCTGCTTCATGTTCCATTTTCTTATCGGTTCGATTCTCTGTCAGGCCCCTACCTGTTCCCTTTGTAATGTCATAAGGCCCCAAACCCTAAACCCTACTGAGATCCTATACCCAAACCCTCAACTCTCAATCTCCCGATATTTCTTTTCAAGGGACTCCACCCTAAATCTTCTGGTGCGCTTCCCTTCCATACAATACACTCCATAGAATTCCCTGTATGAATCCAGTTTCCATCTTCTTGTCCATCGTCTTTTCCATCTTCCTTTCCACTTGATCCCCCAGGTAAAACCCCTAAACCCTTGCAACACAAAACCTAAACCCTAAAGTCTCAATCCCCAAGACCCTAACCCCTAAACCCTAAATCCCGAAGCCCTAACTCCCTAAATCCCTGAATCCCAAACCCCTAATTCCCTAAACGCCTAAGCCTGAAAACCCCAAACCTTAAATCCCCCTGGGATCCCCAGACCCTGAAAAGCCCTCTTTCTGCAAGGGTGCCCGTCATGGCGGCGGCCGAGCTCGCTTTGGTCGAGAGTGGGGAAAGGCCTCAGGGAGTTACTGTGGGGTTTAGAGTTGAGGTCTCAGGGTTTATGGTTTAGGGTTTAGGTTTTAGGGTGTAGGGCTAGGGTTTAGGGTGTATTGGTCTGCTGGACGCTTAGTATCCAGACACGCCCACCCCAAGGCCTCGCAAACACGACTCATGCACGAGCCAAAACCTAAGCCAGCGAGCCAAGCTGTCTTCACTACATAGAGCCAACCATGAATACGTAGAGCCAACCATGAGAACTGCCGCAACAACTTGCAAGAGCGTTCTCGTTCAATTACCCGACTGCTCTGCGCTAGGGGACGGCGGTGGCCGAAGGGCCCTCTCGCATTTTTTTTATACCGCTCCGGGTCACGCGAGCTGCCCGCCAGAACTTGCAAGACCGGGCAGAAATCCAACTTGCAGGAGCGCCACGTTTTTTGAAAGCTCTGAGGTCCTGGACGAAACGGAGTTTTTCAGACCTGGGAGCCTTGAGCATGGCCTGCTGGGACGGTCTGGGTCAAAGGGCCCGGTGCAAGAGCGTCCCGCTTTTGAAATTCTGAGGCCCTGAAGTTTAGAATTTGGGGGACCGGTTGAAAGTTTTTTGCAGACCCGGACCCGGAGGCCCTGGCAGGCCCTGCAGGCCTGGGCAGGACCGTGCTCTTGCGTGCGGTCTTGAGGGTTGGCCATCCAACCCCGTGCTTCTCAGACCAACCCCGGCTCTCAAAAATTCTCGCGCTCTTGAGGGTCGCCGGCCAACCCTGCTGCTGCGCCTCCTGAGAGGGCAAAATGCGGCTTAGGGTTCAGGGTTTAGGGTAGGGGCGTCCAGGAATGGAGAACCAAATAAAAAATGGAAATTAACTGGAAACAGGATATTTCTAGGGAGATGATGCAAGAATGTGGTTCTAGGTTCCTCCAACCCGAATAGTTTGGGGTATTTCAGATAGATTTGAAAGTGATAGTTGTCATTCTTGAGGCTCCCATGAAAAGGCTAGAGGAATACAGAGAGTCGCCTTGCAAGGCTTGGGGGGGTTCAGTTTTGGAGGCTTAGCCTAGCCGGGCTCGCACGGCTGCTGTGACCACAACAGAGGAGATGTTTCAAACATCTTGCAATCAAAATCTGGGCGTGCAGAGTTTCCCTAAACTTGGTACAGCTTTGGTCAAGCATGAGGGATCTACCTTGAAAAATATTCACGAAGCTTAAGTAAGTAGCTGGTGTCACAGGTTCAACTCTTAGGATGATGTTTCCGTATGCAGGCTTTGTGTCTAGGGTCCATGCTTTGCGGGTTTAGGATGTCGGGTTCTGAGTCCAAGCTGGGGATTGTGCAATATGGGTGGATGGAGAGAATAACAAAACCAATCTCCTCAGGGCAAGCCTGCCACTTTTCTGGCTTAGGGCTTAGGGTTTAAGTAGCATTTATGGTTAGGATTTAGGGTTGAGGGAGTATTGTACCGGTTCCTAGTAGGCAAAAAGGAAAAACAATCCGCATATATTCCCTATGTAACCAATTCCATACTCCCAGCTAAAACCCACCTTAGACCCTGAACCCTAAACCAGTAAGTATACAGGGATTATGGAGGGTTAGGGGCTTTGGGGCAATGACAGTCCAAGCGTTCGGTTGCCTTTGCTGATGCATTACCCTAAACCCTAAACCTTTTGGATTGGCAGAGCCGTGGCTGGGTTTAGGGGTTTAAGGTGTTGGACTGTAGGGGTTCAGGGGGTAAAGGGATGCAGGGTTTTAGGGTTTTGGGTGTGGGGGTTTAGGGTATTAAGGTCTTGGGTATTGGGGTTTAGGGTTTTCGGTTTTGGGGTGTACGGCTTAGGATTTGAGATGCAGGTTCAGGGGTTAGGGCTTTTTTTCTGAAACCAATGCCCCCTTCTGTAGGGGTTAAAAAAGTCTAGTAGGAGCGAGATAGTATCACCCCCACGATAGCGGGTTGGGCAAACTCCTGTATTGGTATGGGATCTCCGCCAAATTAAGCTGACTTAGTGCTTAGTTGGCAACTCTATAGCCTCCTGCTAATGTCTCTTTGTTCCTGGCGTTCCCACAGCCTAAGGGGTCCCTCTTGTAGTTTAGTATAGTCCCCAATAAAAACACCATGTCCTCACACCTAAACCTTAAATTCTAAACCCTATAGTGACTGTAGGTCATTTAGCTCAATACTACTCATAGTGTTGCGCTGCTCAAGCCCATTCGTGCGAAGATGTGCGAAGGTCCGACGATTCTTCCGGCGATGACGCAGGCCTCACAAACCCAAAACGCTAAACCCTAAGCCCTAAATCCTAAACCCTAAATCCTAATCCCTAAACGCATAGTAGCTGTAAAACCCCAAACCCCTAAATCCTAGAACCCTAACAACCTGAACCCTAAACCCCGTAAGCCAAACCTAAAGTCTACATGGGGGTTTAGGGGGTTAGGGTTTGGTGTATTTAGCGTTTAAGGTTCCGGCTTTTAGGTTTTTAGGGTTTTGAGGTTTAGGGTTTGGGGTTCAGGGTCGAGGGCTTAGAGTCTAGATTTTAGGGTTTAGGATTTAGGCTTTGATGCAGCAGTAAGGAGTGTTAGAATTTAGAGTTTATGTACCAAGCCCTATAGGAACCCATAGGAAACCCTATAAAGCCCTGTACACACCCGTATATATGGGGATTGATCCAGAGGTCTTTTCGGGAAATTATTGCCCGATCTTGTGGGCCTATAACGGAAATGTGGCGGAATCAGTTTCCAGAAAATTCTTGTGATTGAGGTCGTGGGCCGATGGTGGCCGTCCTCTTGGTAGTATTTCTCTACAACGTTTGTCACTTGCGCAATTTTGGTGTTCGTATTTCCGCTGTCAAAGCCGACTCCCCCTCCAACGCCGCCCGCTAGTTATTGTCGTATATTATTAGGAACGCACGGGGAGCTCATAAGAGGGCGGGCGGGAAGGCGCTTGATGTCAAGGGGGAAGGGATTACTTACCCGCGGAGTCTTTTAAAACGCGTCTTGCGCTGCATGCGCTCGAGGTGCCCAATTTCTGCTGTGGATATCTCGCCGGAAGAACATCCTGCTGAGCTTTCTGTGGGCCCGCAGGAGATGTTCTGCAGCAATTGCATGTTCATGTTTCGCTGCCAGAATGAGAACGTGCATTCCTCGACGGTAGCCTGGGACAGATCCATGTGGTACGACGCCACCTAGGAGTTCCCATCAGAGCCCCACAAGATTGGACTGTTGCAGGACTATGCAGGCCGCATCTCCAGCCTGGAGATGCAGGTCTTTCAGCTCCGACGAGCGCAGGATTGCGAATGATGGCAATGGCTGCGAAGTTCAATGTCAGCATGCAATATTGCTTATGAAAAGCAAATACTGTATCTGTCGCTAGGGTTAGGGTTGGGTAGCCCGCCATCTCCTTCCAGGGTTTAGGGGTTGCCCAGTCGAGTAGCGTCTTTTTGTTGGTTAAGCCCAACATATTATACCCCAAAAGGAGGATATGATCTTACTCTATATTGGGGACCATAATACCTCCGAATAAAATACTACTCAATTGACAACGATGTTCAAATTTAGGTTGTCTCCCCTGCCTTTTCAAATTTTCCATATTGGCCGTTTTGGGAGCTGGACTTTGATCATTTGCCATATGAGCTACATTCTACACTCCTGAATGGGGGATTATATAGGGATTACATAGGGGACTACTATAGGGGTTGTTAAGGGGGATACTAGGAGTTTAGACTATAGCTCATATAGAGGCTTGTCAACAATGTCATGTAGGGGTTGTTTGGCTTGTATGAACTTGTATGAGCTACTGTCAATCTTCGGTTTATGTCTGTAGCTCACGTACAGCTTGTTAACAAAATTTCGGTCCCCTTTTGGGTCGCTAGTCAGGTGTAAAAACCACAGACCATCATTTTGACAACTTTCCATTTATACCCTGAACCTTGAACCCCTAAATCCGAAATCCCCATTCCCTAAATCCCATAGCCTACGCTCTAACCCCTACATAAACTCTAAGACTCTAAGATTTGAAGCCCTACGCCCGAAACCCCAAGTCGGTCAACATGGAACCCTAAATCCCAAACCCTCACAACCCCAAAAGCATGCGGGACGAAAAGTGATCCCAGGGCCCAAGAGATTCTTCAGGAGGACCCCGCCCTGTAATTGTGTTTTAATAGGAACATAAGAGGACCTTAATATAATCAGCTTTGTCCTTCATAGTCACTATTACAGGGTTGGGGGGGGGTCCACCTGAAGTATATTTGGAGTAGACCGAGTTAGTGGTTTCAGGGTTTAGGGTTTAGGTTCATGGGGACTTAGATTAGTAAGGAATGGCCACACGGGGGAAACTACTACCTTTTGGAGGGTCCAGCCGGCGAGGGCCTAGAAGGGAATGGATTGTTTTTACACAAATACCTAGGGGTTTAGGGGTTTAGGGTTTAGGGTTTAGGGGTTTAGGGGTTAAGGGTTTAGGGTTTAGTGTTTTTACACAAATACCTTGTGATCTAGGGTCTATGGTTTAGTTCATTCAGGGCATTCAGTAAGTTTTTGACTTCAGGGGACAAGTAGGGCTACTAGATGGGTTACAGGGGTTATACGTACACTTGCCATGCAATTCCCCTTGGCCCTGCAAGCAAGTTTTAGGTTTCGAAGTTTGGGCTGGAGAGGTTTGACAGGCCTAGGGTTTTAGGGTTTAGGGTTTAGCTTCCCAATTACTATGATATATGTGCCCAGAGCCCATTCTAAAGATCGAACGATTCCGAAGGATTTCGACAGCCTTAAACCTAAACCCAATGATCTGGAATCTTGAACCCTCTCTTCAAGAGTAGAACCAGTACAGCCCATATCTTCAGTCTCAATCCAAATCCCTAAGCCCTGTGTATTCCTATATACCCCTGCAGATCCCTACACGGCTCACCTCTGAGCCATTAACCCGTATCTCCCCTAAACCC
Source organism: Symbiodinium pilosum (assembly GCA_905231905.1). Classification (NCBI taxonomy): domain Eukaryota; class Dinophyceae; order Suessiales; family Symbiodiniaceae; genus Symbiodinium; species Symbiodinium pilosum. The sequence goes on along the minus strand of CAJNIZ010000502.1, from coordinate 12,213 downwards.
TAAACCCTAAACCCTGAACCATTACATCCCTAGGTATCCCAATGTGGAATAAGTCGATCAGGCAGTGCTCCACGTACATTGCGGCGGGTTGGAGTGGCGGTCCTAAGCAACTCGGTTTGACTAGGGTTTAGGGTTGCGGAGTAATTGAGCTTTCGAGGTTAAGCCTCCCCCAAACGAACACGGAACAAAAAAGGATTTACATAGACTACTGTTGTTTAACAAGCGGTTCCATGTTAGATTGTGGGGGGATAGGAGCTTTCAGTTTAGTGATTTCGGTTCAGGGCTTGGGGCTTCCGGTACGGGTTCCAGGACTTATGGGTTAAGCCCTACACACCCTTAACCCCTAATCTCTTTAGGTTTACAGCATGCGGTCGGGGTTTCCGGTTGAGGGTTGTGGTTCAGGGTTCGGGGTTACTTCTCGAGGCATGATAAGGGTCTAAGGGTCGAGGTATGAGGGTTTATGTTTTTAGGCTTAGGCTAGGATTTAAGGTAGGAATGCGGTTTGAGGATTTGGGGTTAGAGATGAGGGTTAGGGCTTAGGGTGCAGGGTTCAGGGATCAGGGTTTATATAGGCGTTTAGGGTTTAGGGCGCATGGTTTAGGGATTAGGTCTTGACGTTGAGGGTCCAGTCTTTTATCTGCCCCAAATACGGCTTTAACTAGACAGAAGCAACATTTTCCAATTTGAAGCCCCACTGATAACCAACCATTAACCTAGAAGTAGGGGTTGCGGGACTAGGGGTATATGGGTTGTTCTCAAAATTCCGTGCCTCTTTGGGTAATAGATTATGTTACGGCACTTAATCTTTAGGGGTACCAAACGGGGCCTTAATTTTGGCAACTACTCTAACCCTATACCCTAAATAGTAGCTTCCATTTTCTTTTCCATTATCCCAATATAGCCCCAATATACTATAAGCCCATTCTCCCCAAATACCCCTAAACCCTAAACCCCAACCCCCAAACCCTAAACCCCAAACCCCAAAACCTAAACCCTAATGTTACCCTATTATACTGTAGTAGCTTCCATTTTCTTTCCCGTTATCCCTAGACATAGAGCTGACTATAGACTCCTGCATGGGTTTATGGCTCAAGGCTTTGGGTGAGATAGGGTAGGATTTGGGGTTTAGGGTTCAGGGTTTGGGCTCAAGGTTTCAGGTGAGATTGGGTAGCGCATCCTCTACATGTAGGGGCTGTAAACACCCGGACAGGGTTTTGCTGCGTACTCAGCGATAGCTTGACAAGGGTTACTAGTGATGGTTGAGGCTTCTACATTAAATAGTAGTTTCCCTAAATAAGGGGACACCGTATAGACTCCAAACTACTACAATCTTTACTACGGGGACCCCCAAAAAGGTACCCCTAATTTGAGGAAAGCCCCAAATTGGAAGACTCCGCAAAAGACGAAAACCATTGAGACATTTCAGGAAGTGGAAGGTCGATGCCACATGCCCGAAACCTTAAGCCCGAAGCCCAAAACCCTAAACCCTACCTAGAAAGCCTAGTTACCCATAATAATGGGCTACTGTAACCCAAAGTAGTAGGAAATTAGGCCAAAGTTGACTAATTTTCATGGGTAGCTGGCTTTGAAGATAAACCGGGCTTATGGGTAATTCTGAAGGCCCCTACGTCACCTAGTTCCTCCCACAACTGCAAGGCCCAAAGTAAAACTCTGAATTCGTCAGCTTGAGGTTCGGAGTCTAAGGTCTAGGGTTGAGGGTTTTAGGGTTTAGGGTTTTAGGTTTTAGGCTTTCAGGGTTTTAGGGTGTAGGGTTCAAATTCAGGGGCAGGCCCTATCCAAATTTATGTCCTTCTGAAACGGATTGCGCGGGCTTACATCTTCGTCAGGTGAAGGCTAAGCCGCTGCAATGCTGATGACTGCTCAGTATATCCTAAAGCCCTGGCCCAACCCCAAGCCCTTAACCCTAACTCCCTAAACTCTAGGGCTTAGGGCAATCACATACGGCTGATATTCAAAATCCATCGTGATCCCAGTTCCCACGATAAGAGGTACCTAGTAGATGCCGACGTATCATCGTTCTGGTTCGTTGCTAACTTCCCGGATTTCGGTTTGGCTACGGCTGGGGATTTTTGGCTTTACTTTTTTCCGGTTCAGTTTTTGTTTGTTTGCGTTTCATGACTTAGGCCTTGGGATCTAAGGCTTACCGAAGTTTACCCGTAGATCCATTTGGCTGCAATCAACAACAAATTTCGCCCCAACAGCAATAGCCGCGTACCATCATTACAGTCATGGGTTCTTCTCACCACCCCCCCATACTGCCCCTCTGTAAGGTCCCACCTGAATTAGCCTGAATTAGCTTTAATTAAGCCTAATACAAGCCTACTTTACGGGGAGCCTGGCGGGTGGGTGGGTTTGGATCTCCGCGGTAGGTCGCGGTTTATGGTTTCGGGTTTAGGGTTTAGGGTTTAAGGTTTAAGGTTTATAGGGTTTAGGGTTTAAGGTTTATAGGGTTTATAGGGTTTATTATCAGGTTTAAAGGGTTTATGGGTTGGTTTACGATCCTGAGGTCTGGGCATCGGCGTTGCGGTGCTCGCAGGCAGGCTCTACCCTAGAATGTCTCAACCATCCAACCAGAGGATATGGGTTTCCCTACGGTTTTGGTTTGGGGTTGCAGATGTAGGTGTTCGGGTTTGGGTGTTAGGGTGCATTATGGGTTCCCTGTACTAGCCCCCTTAGGTTCGCCTTTAATTTAGATTGTTTAGTCATAGTTAGGGCTAATTCAGGCTAAGTACTATGAGGGGGAATACTCGGCAATTTAAAGCGACTCACCCGACCTCACCCTCAATGGTTGTGTGTAAATGTAGTAGTGCCAAAATGGCCTTAAATTGGAAATTCAAACTATCCAAAATTACCCCGGGAATGCTGGGCCGCGGTAGTATAGGAGAGGGTATCCTAAACCCTAAACCCTAATCCCTAATCCTTAGACCCTAAACCGTGCAAAGGGCGTGCCCCAGGCTTCGGCCCGCCTGTCTTGGGGATTTCTATTTTTTTTTCGCGGGCTTTGCCATTTTCAGAGTCGTGCGAAAAGTCCAAGAACTAGGTGAAGTAGTGGCCCTAAACCCTAAACAGAAATAGTCAACCAGGCCAAGAACTTAAAACCTGAAACCATCTGGGACTTTCAGAACACAAAGGGTTTAGGGTTTAGGGGAGGATATGGGAATTTCCAAAAATTGAGTGGGGCGTTTCGAGCGGATCCTTTAGCATGCTGCCTCGCATCCCCTAGCCTCAACACCAAGAAGGTTGAATGAATCCTGATCCCCAGAACGGGTTTAGGGTTTAGGGTTTAGGGGCCAGACCCTAAAACCCAAATCCTTACACCCCAAAAAGCACAAACCCGCAAACATAGACTCTCACCCCAACCCTTAAACGTTTAGCCCAGCTCCTGAAGCCTAGACGTTACAGATCCACTTAATCCGAAACCCCACCTTAAATTCTAAACCCTAAACCCTAAGCCCTGCACCCTAAACCTGAAACCCAATTACAACGACCTCTCCCGACCTCGCCCCACATGGTGTGTAGTAGAAGTATATGAGCTGTTCTCAATACTAGGGTCATGGAAGGTACTACATGATGGAGAATCACATGGAAACAACAGAACATGAAATGGCCACTGCGATCATATCATGGCTTGAAGGGTGTTATATAGACAACAGTATGAGCCACAACGGCTCATTGTAGGTTCCGGAACTATTCTACGTCCAGGTAGGGAAACCCCAAACTGATTAGGATGAATTATGATTCTAGATTACAGATATACCAGCGTAGCTCAATGTTTGCCATTCTCAAGGCTAAACCGTAGGCTCTAGCAACACTGAACCCTTGACCCGAAACCTTAAACCCTGGATCCTAAACCCTAAACCCTAAACCCTAACGTCAGGCATTGCCTTCCACAAAGCCGGCGTATCTTCCAGCGTGGGCAAGGGCGCATGGCTTAGATGTCACCCAGATCAGGGGTTTCGCGGATCTCTTTTACAGGGCTTGTAGCGGCTATATACAGTCATATAGGGATTCACGTTCGGATTTTGGGCTTCGGCATTATAATCTTGCGGGCTTAGGATTTAAGAGTTCCGGTGTAGGGTGTAAGGTTCAAGGGTGCAGGTCTAGGGTCTAGGAGTAAGGCATTCGGGATGTAGGTTTTAGGGATTAGGGTTTCGGGTGCAGAGTTCGGGTGTGAATTAATTATTTGCATCCCCTAATATAAAAACTCCCCACCCGCCTAACATGAGATATAATATTTGGAATATTGAATGTTGGGGTGGGATTAGGCGTTTTGCGTGGCTCTGGAAGGGCAGCCCTGCACCGCGCATCGGCACGATTTAAGGGTTCATACAGGGTTTAATTTCAGCGTTTAGGGCTTAGGGTTGTTTTGGACGTTTAGAATTTTGAGGGTTTAGGGGGTGGCACGCCTCATAAAGGTGCAACTTCTGTACGCGTCTCCTAAACATAAAACTTCTGTAGGGGGCCATGCCTTGAAATGGCATTGTCTTGCGCCGCGGCGCAGCCGCGATGCGCAGACTTTGGATAATAATCGTAGCCATAATAGCATTCGAAAAGGTAATATGGATACTTATAACAATTATGGTAGTAGTAGTGTGTAATCATGCCAGTAGCAGTGATAATAAGAATGCAACTTAACCTTAGAAGCCCAGTTACCTGTCCTTAAGACCCTATATAATTTTATACTATCTGTAACCCAAGGACCTACTATATGGGTACCTGGGCTTCTAGGGTAAGTTCTGACAAGCTTGGAGGGAGCGGCTGGTTGCTCCCAGACGGTCCCTCGGCCGTGCCTGGCCCCTACACCCTTCAAGAGCGACCCCAAACGACGACACATGTGTTTTCAAGGATCCCTTCGGTAATCCCGGGACAGGGTCTATAGGGTTCAGGGCCACCCAAAAACGATTGGTTTGTTTGGAGGAATCAGAGGCTATGGTCTAGGGTTTAGAGCCCCTGGACCCAAGCCAAAGGTAAAAACATCGAACCCCTGCAATTGCTCTAGCTCACAGGTCACGCCGAAACTCTAGTACTGCCAAAGCGAAGCTTGGATACTACCCTCTTTCGGGCGTAATCCCGTTGTCACTATCTGATAGACCCCCAAACCTCACAAGCCTGAATCCAAAACCCTAAACCCTAGAATAGGGTGTAGGCCCCTACCATCGCTCTTGAGCTCTCCCTCGCCTCAGCCCTACAAGAGAGTCAAAGTTTTAGCCCGCGACCCCATGACCCTGAGGCCCTTCACTTGCCTGCGCTACATAGGAAAGTGGGGGACTGGATCCTTATAGATACAGAGGTTACTAAGGATCCTGCATGACCTTAAGTACCTTATACCTTGGGAATTATAGTGCTGTAGTATACTCGGGCCATGCAAGATTTTTAGTATCAGCAGTAGTTGCGCCTCACTTCGCCCGCTCTGTCCCCGAGGTCCATGCCGTGACCTAAGGGCCTTCAACGCCAACGGTCCTCAACCCTTGAACCCTTCCCCGAGCAACCAAACAACCTGTTCCCCAAACAATTTCCCAAAATAGGGGGACCCCAATATAGATCCCAAGATATTATGATGTAATCCTTATTAAGGGGACCCCCAAAAGGTACCCATAATTTAGGGAAACCCCCAATGTATTCACAGGTAGGGACCCTGGAGACGCAGGGTTAGCGATGGGCTCCATATACAGCGGTCCCTACATCTCCCTGCCTGTTTCCTGGCTCCTATCTGCGGCCCTAAACCCTAAGCCCTACCTGGACCCCCAAAGTATGTAAGATAATGGTCTTTAGGGCTGTTATTATGGGTTTAGGGCTATTATTTCACATACTTTTGGGGCCCTAGTTTAGGGTTTAGGGATTAGGGTTTAGGGTAAACCCTAAACCCTAAACCCTAAAACCTAAACATGAAGTGTGTAAGGTCTGGACCTGTCCGAGGAAGGACGGGAGATGAGTCTCTGGAGCCTGCAGCCAGGCCAGTGGTTCAGAGTCTCGAAGTGTGGGTTTGGGCCTGTGGGCTGAGGGTTTATATAGGGAATAATGGAAAATAACATGGAAACTACTATAGTATAGTGGGTTTAGGGCTTAGAGTTTAGGGTTTAGTGATTACAGTTTAGGGATGAGGATTTAGGGTTTAGAGTTTAGGGTTTAGGGCTTAGAGCATAGGGCTTGCAGTTTAGGGGTTAGGGCTTAAAGGCTTCAGGATTTAGAGGTTAGGGTTTCGGGTTTTAGGTCTGAACCTTTTCGCCAATTCTGGCATGAGGGCATTCGTGAAAACTGTTATTCAAGGATATCTAGGGTATATAGGAGCATGAGTCGGATTCTTTGTTAGGACATGAAGTTTGGAATTGAGGATTAACCTGCTTCTTGAAGGGATTACATACGGATATCTAGGTATCTAGGGACATGTAAGGACATGTCGGAATATAGGCGAATTCATATACAGATGTATACGCATATTACATATATCTTTATATACATATATGTATAGTTATATGCATATATATATATATGTACACTTATCTAGGGACATAGTTTGGATGTATGGGGCTTGCTGTCTCGGGTTTCCGGGAATCTAAAATGTGTTCATTGTTTTTGGCTTTGGTATGGCTGATGATTCTAATTGGGACCTCCCGAAAAAGACCTCAACCCTAAACTCTAAACCCCAAATCCTAAACCCCAAGCCCTAAGCCCCAAACCCTAAACCCTAAACACTAAACCTCAAATCCTAAGCCCTAAACCCTGAATCCTAAAGCTCAAGCCCTAAACCCCGAATCCTAATTATAAACCCTAAGTCCCAAAATGCTCAACCCTATGGTCCACTTCGGCTGGGGGATGAGGGAGCACAAAGCCCCTAATAGGGTTTAGGGATTAGGGTTTGGGGCTTAGGACTTAGGGTTTAGGGATGAGGGTTTAGGGCTTAGGACTTAGGGTTTAGGGTTTAGGGCTTAGGACTTAGGGTTTAGGGTTTAGGGCTTACAAGCCAGGATGGGATTTCCGGTCGGGATTGGAAATTCCTGGTGCCGGCTTCACAGGGCTTGGGGTTGTTGAATGGGGAATACTATGGTACCGAATATAGAGTAAGATTATATCTTCCTTTTGGGTATAGTATATAATTTATATGAGGAATATTATCTTACAAGGTTCAACCACCAAAAAACGCTACTCATTTTGGTCGAACAAGAGAGCCTTGTAGATCGCAAGGGCTAAACGCCTTTCTTGCAGATTGTGCTTCTTGGGTAGTGTGCGCAATACACCCTAAACCCTAAAGTGTCTTGGGGTAGTTTTTGGTGGAAGTTCCTTTCAGGGTCTGCAGCGGGGAGCACGAAGGGTCCCTAAGCTGAAAAAGCTCCAAATATTTTGACTGTAAGCCCTATACAATAAACCTGCATCCCGAAACCCTAACCCCAAGACTCTGCAAATCCTACCCCAGGCACGAAACAGAAGACCTGAAGCTCAAAACCCTAAACCCCTAAACCCTAGGGTATATGGCTGAAGGAAAGCCGCTCGGCTATCAAGAGCAACCTTCCCGAAGACGCCCGCCTTGAGAAGCATGTGCACCTTGACCCTCCAATGTAGTTCCTTTTTGGGTTTGGTATGATTTTTTGGTTAGGACTCTTCTCAGGACTACCCAAGGTACTACATTGGTCATGGCGGCCGGGCAGCTTTGGCGGGACTTGCAAAGGTGTATTTCGACCGGTACGAGGGCAGAAGAGAAAGTATGCAGCAGACCTGATGGCCTGCCGGGCAGAGAACGAGCAGCCGCAGGCGGAGGGTGTACAGAAGGGGTTGTTTAGGGTTTATAAAGGGCTTATATAGAGGTTATATAGGGATAACGGAAAAGGAAATGGAAACTAGTATAGTATTTAGGAGATGGTGACGACTCGGACATCCATGTGGACGTCAGGCTTCAGGAGGAAGCCAGCAAGCAGGAGGCGATGATGCCAATGCACGAAAAGCTGTCACAAGCGCGGGCGCCCGAAACCTCAACCCTACACCGCGTATTGACTGGCAGTCTCCTTCTCTTGGATGGGAATGGTGGGGGGATCCTTGTTTTGGGAATTATTCATGGGTTATGCTAGGTCAAATGAGCTACTGTGAATATTGGCCCTAGATGCAGGATTATTGGGTTCAGGGTTTAGGCTGTATATTGAGCTACGGCGCAAAATTAGCCTTACTAAGGTACCATTAACCGTGAAAATGCGGGTCCCTCTTGTACTTTAGTATAGTCTCCAATATAGCCCTGTCGCGAATATTGACTGCAGGTCATATGGGGAATGCCAAAATTCTGATAGACCCAGCCCTACCCCTAGACCTGAAACCGGGTGGTTCCGTATGAGGCGCTTCCAAGCATTCAGAAGCCCTCAACCCTAAACCCTCAGCCCAAAAGGCTATACCCCAAACCACTGTAGGTTCGTTGGGAAAGAGGCGCCAAAGCTAATTTCAAGTTTGGTTCCACTGGAACCGCCGCAAACCCTGCATGGTTCCGTATCAATGTTGTCGAAGAAGGAATGTCCTGTCCGTTAACCTTGAGCCCTGAATCCTAAATCATTATAGGCCCCCTTAAGTAGATAGAATATGGCCTTGGGTATAATAAGATCCCCATATACCCCATATTCTATCTACTTAAGGAGGACTAGAACCTCGAGCCCTATAATCCTAAATCTTAAACCTTACTAGGTTGTTCGGGAAAGAAAAACCAGAAATCTGCTTTAGATTCTAAACCCCCAACCTTTACGACCCTACACCCTAAACCCTAAACCCTAAACCGCTAAACCCTAAGACCCTAAGACCCTAAACCCCTAAACCCTAAACCTAGAGCTCAACCCCTTCAAAGGTGATGACGACACCGGCATGGAGTTCATGGATACCGTGGCTGGCTTGCGCGCAGCCCAGTACCCATTTAGGGCTTAGGGTCTAGGGTTTAGGGTGTAGGGTTTAAGGTTTAGGGTTTAGGGTTTAGGGAGATTAGCGCTTACAGTAGGCTTCAGGGGTTTGGCGTTGGAGATTTTGGGTTTAGGCTTCAGGATGTAGGCTTTTGGTTTTAGGGATTGGCATTTACGGTTTAGGGTTTAAGTCTCAGGGGGCAGGGTGTAGGGCCAGAGTGGACGTTTGTGGACTGGGCCCATAGTTTCTTTGTAATCTCCATATACGTCCGGAACTTTTGTGTGCTGGAAGGGCACTCCATTTGAGAAGCAGCACCCAGGGCTGGTAAACCCTAAACTACACCCAATGCCCTGAACCCTTGCCAAAATGTGGATTATACGGGAAGGGGTACACAAGCAGGGACCTTCAGTCAGAAAAACGACACCTCGGAAAAGACATCCACGGTCAGAAGCAGACCCCCGCGGTCAGAAAACAACACCCACCGTCAGAAACGAGATGCCCACAGTCCAAAAGAAAACACGGACAGAAGCCTAAATCCTAAGCCCTCAAACCCTGAACCCATAAACCCGTCAACCTTACCTCTGCCCTTGAGAAACCCCTACTTGGAGGGTCAGGGGCACTTATTGAGTAGGTTGATAATAGGGATAACTAGGGGTTACTATATGGGTTATAGGGGTTACTTGGAGGTTCGTTGTACTTATAAGCTACTTAGTAACTATAGTTATAACCCATTTCTATCTAGGGTAACTGTGGTTATGGGATTTATAATTGGGTTATAATTACAGTTACTAAGTAGGTTATAAGTACAACGAACCTCCAAGTGTTAACCTACTTACTAAGTCCCCCTGACCCTCCAAGTACTTGAGCCGCTCATTTTATGGATCCAGGACTCGGTGCTCGGAGGGGCAAAGAAAGGGAGTCTGTAGGCTTATAGTCCCCCTTAAGTAGAATATGGGGTATATGGGGATCATATTCTAATAGTCCCAAAGCCATATTCTATCTACTTAAGGGGGACTATAGGATCTAACATCGTACCACGTGATTCAGGGGCCAGTGATTAAGGATTCCGGGTTATGCGTCTAAGCGTTTAAGGTCTAGGGTTTGGGGTTTAGGGTTTAGGTGTTTCAGGGTTTTTGGGTTTAGGGTTTCAATCCAGGTTTGCGTGGGTTGAGGGTTTAGAGTCAGAGGGCTGTTGGTTTACGATCTGGCATCAAATCTGAAGTCTTCAGCCCGCAAGGGGCCAGGATCAGCCCATCCGGATAGCGCGAGCCTCTCAGATACACAACAAACATGAATATGATAGTCGCCAGTTGTCCAGAGCCACACCTAGGATGATCATACATCTGCCCTACTTAAAACCTACTTCACACTCAGCTTCCCTCAATTGTGGCATTTCCTAGCCTTGGGAAACTGACTGAGCGGAGTGAGAAGTTTGCATCTTACTTTGATTTTGAGCACTAGCAAAGCACAGGAGAGTTTTTTGCGTCACTCTCTGGCTCTGCTATGATGATGATCCTTGTTTAGATGGCGTTGAGCCAAAGTGCTTTAATATGGTGGATGCAAACCCTAAACCCTAAACCCTAAACCCAAGCCTGCCTGAGGAAGAAGGCCAAGGTCATGAACAGCCAGAGGTTGGTGGGGAGCCCCTGGGGTAAAACGCAAGAACCCCTTTCTGCAGATGAGCCAAAGGCAAAGGAGCCGAGCTCAGCCTCAACGGGGGCCACAGACCTCTACACGCCGTTCTTCGACGAAGGAGAGGTGGACTGGGGCGATCCTGATGAGGATGCCGAGGATGTGGCACGCTTTAAGGCGTGCTCTTGCGCTGAGTCAGTCAACAACCGGATGTGGTAGTTCTCCTCCACGATGCAGGCCCAACATACTATATCTTTTAATGGGGACCCCGAAAAACAAAGCCCTAATTTTGGGACACCCAACCCCTATATTTCTTCAAGGCTTCAGGAAGTGGCGGAAGTGCTTGCTTAGGTGGAGGCCCTGTACCCTAAACCCTAAGCCCCAAACCCCTAAACCCCTTATCCCTGAGCCTGAAACACTCCTGAGCCCTGAGCTTGATCCGGTTTATTACCATCACCGAAGGTTTGCAGAGGTTATTTTGAGCATAAAATGCTGTTTAGGGTTTAGGCTAGAAATATTGAAATTTCGAAGTTAAGGAAATTTGAGAGCCCTAAGTAATGGTAAGGTAACATGGGCTTGAGGGTGTAGGGTTTGAGCCATAGATATCTGAAACTCCAAATCCATGAGCTTGATACTGCATAATCAATCCCTTCAACCTTCATCCTGAAACTCCAAACCACATATATATATACATATGTACACACACACACACATTCCTGACAACCCCTTCAAAATGGGCCCTACGCAGTGCTGTTAAACCTGAACCTCCTAATCCGTAAACTCCAAACCCTTGACTCTACATCCTCAACCCTAAACCCTAAACCCTAAACCCTCATCCCCATATCTCCTTCAAGGGACCCTGACCCTGAATGTTAATCTTGCCAATCCTCGAAACCCTAAACAGTGATTTCCATATTCTTTTACACTATGCTTATGTCGCAGCCCTATACAACCCAGCATATTCCTATTAAACTTCGTATAATTTCGTATATATTCTGATACAGACCCTGAATCCTCAACCCTAAACCACACCCTCAACCCTACACCCCAAACTTCAACCCTAAACACTACAGCCTAAACCTGAAGCTCCAAACCCTATATTTTAGTAGTTTCCATTCTATTTTCCATTATCCTTATATATCCCGTATCTAAGCCCTATGTAACCCCTATTACCCTTCCGAACTCCAAGGCCAGGAAACCCTAAACCCCAAACCCTAACCTCTAACCCTCCAACCCCGGCGCCTATGCCTCTGAAACTCTTGGGCTGACCGACCTAGCTGGACCCGCCTCAGCTAAAGTAAGGTCCAGGGCCTCCTCTGCGAGCGAATTTCAAGACCAGGGGGCCTGAGAGCCAGGAGGGGGGGTCAGCGGCTCCAAATTTCCCATCACATTCAACAAACAAAAGAACGGGACCGTTGCAGGGGCCTTGTCCAGGCGTTTCCAGGCCTCCCCACCAGCGGCTAGGCCCTTCCACGGCCGTCCTTCAGGGAGCCTCTTTCAGCCTCTCAGAACCTTTAGCGTACACAAATGAAAGGTGTTGTTGTTGACCAAGATGGACCTTGAGGTCCTAAACCCTAAAAGGTATAGGTTTGGGTGGTTTGCCGCCTGGACGGCGTGGGGTGGGTGATTGTGTTAGATGGCCTTCTACATTCAGGCCATGGCAGCACCTCGCATGCAGCCATGCACTTGAAAAAT
>CAJNIZ010000501.1:19247-31750 GCA_905231905.1 Symbiodinium pilosum | reverse complement strand
TCTCTGTTGGACTCACCAAAATCTAAGGAAAACCGAAAAGCATAAACGACAATTTATGTTGGAAATATTGCGGCTGCTCAAAAGATGGTTTTTGGTTTCTCCTAGGACAAAGATTGTTTTTCTAAGAAAAACGATTTTTCACTAGGAAAAAGATTGTTTTTGGACGGCCTTGGCCTGAAAAAAAACCGTTTTTTCCTGGGAGAAACGGTTTTTCTTCAACAAAATCTCAAGGCCATGTTGCGCAAAAACCATGTTTTCCCTAGGAAAAAGTTGGTTGTTGGAAGGCCTGGGCTCGAAAAACAAACCTCCCTTACCTAGAGAATCCAAACCAACGTCTTTTTGAGCGGCCACCATAATTCAAAAAAAAAGTGTTTGTTAGCTGTGTTGGTTTCCCTAGTTTTGAGCCTCCTGTAATTCCAGAATTTCCTGCCTGACTACCCAAAGACCAGGGGAAACAACAAAAACCAACAACCATTCTTGTTGGAACTATGGTGGCTGCTCAAAAAAGATGGTTTGGGGTTTTCCTGGGAAAAAGATGGCTTATCAAGAAAAAAACATTTTCCCGAGGAAAAACATATTGTTGGAAGGCTTTGACCTGAGAAAACATTCTTTTTCTTAGGAAACTTGGGTTTTTCGTAAGAATCTCAAATCTCAAGGCCATGTCGTGCAAGAAACCCTCCGTTTTTCTAGGAGAAAATTACTTTTTGGAAGGCCTGCGCTCGAAAAACACTCTTTTCGCTAGAAGACATAGGTTTTTCTTCAAAAAACCATCTTTTCCTTAGGAAAACAAAAAACATCCTTTTGAGCAGCCACCATAATTCCCAAAAACTGAGTTTATACTACGTGTGTGTTTGGTTTTCTTAGTTTTGGTCCTTCTGTATTTCCGTATCTTTTATTCAAAAGAAAGGTTTCGCAGAATCCGATCGAAAACCAACAGTAGGAGTCCATCATTGCAATATTCGTTTCAGCTCGCGTTATTAGCTGAGTACAAGGCACCAACGATGCAACAAATTTAATAAAATACAATCCGAAACTGCGGCGTGTCCAAAATCTGATCATGCGAGCATGCTTGTTTCGATTAGTATTTACACTGTTTTCAAAGGGTCAATGGATCATGGGGGGGGGGGGGTGTCCATATACACATATATATATATATAGATCCATCTATCTATCTATACGTGCGTATGTGTCTGTGTGCGTATGTATATATATATATATATACATGCTACCCCACCCCCCCTCCCCCTCCCAAGGATCAAGAATTTGGTGCGTTTGAAACTTAAATGAGCTTCGATGTACTCGAGAGCTCTTTTATTCTGGCTCTGGATTTCTGTACTTATCCATACCCTTCTTAATCAAACTTCCAATCATTAAAGGAATTTTCAGATCCGGGGCTTATGATTTTCTCCATGCAAATTTCGTACTAAACTGGCTTCTTATGATTCGATGAATTCTGAGATTCCGGGCCATTTTTCTGTGTAAACCCCTGGCTAAATACGCTTCAATTTATGTGGGGAATTCTCAAACCTTGGGCTAGGGATTTTCTCTATCTAATCCCTGAGCAAACAGGCTTCGATCTATCAGGGGAATTGGCACATCAGAGACTTCTGATTTTCTCTCGATGCTTCCCATAACAGAACCAATTCTCAGATCCTGGGCTCTTGATTCTAATCATATAAATCACTTACTAATTCGGCGTTTATTCACTTGCTTGTAATAAATGAATTAACAGATCCTGGGCTCCTGATTGTCTCTATATAAGTCGCGCACTAAATTAACTTCGATGTATTCGAGATTCTTAGACTCTGGTTTTGGACTTTCCTCGTGTATGTACTTTGAACTAAGCCTTGAATTACTAAAGTACTAAAGGAACTCTGAGATCCTGGGCGAATGATGCTCTCCATCCAAAAACCTTCCTAAATTGGCTTTGAATAATTCGATGAGTTCTCAGATTCTGGCTCCTCATGTTCCTTATAACCTAAACCCTAAAACCAGTAAACAAGCTTCTGTTCAGTTGGGGCTCTGGGTTCCTGGGCTCCTCACTTTCTCCACGTAAATTAAGTTACCCTAATGGGTATATATAGGGATAATGGAAAAGAACATGGAAACTACTGCAATGGGGTTATATAGAGTTTAGGGTTTAGGGCTTAAGTTATTTAATAAGCTTGGATTTACTAGGTGAACGCTGAGATCAGGGGTTGCTGGTTCTCTGTACATGGAGGCATTAAAAGGGGCTTTATAGCCATTATATTGATGCTGAAGGAAAATTTCTGTTCTTACTAGATTTTAAATTAGAGCGTCACAGAGAATAATGGGAATAGGGCTAAGGTTCAGAATTTCTCCCATGTGTTGAAAATTGTGGTTTCATTAAGCTGCCAATTTAACAGCTCTGCAACAGAAAATGGCCTCATATTTAAGTTGTTCCACAAGCACCAAAACTACTTTCTAAACGGAACCTGTTGGGGGCTATGCATTGAACCAGCGATGAGCAAGCATGAAGGATGCTTTTATGAGGATTATAGCAGGTCAAGGATGTTTGCTTGCTTTCCAAGATTAACATTGATTTCGCTAGAATTTCACCTTAAAAAAGATCTGAAACACCATATCTGGAAAATTGAAATCTCGCTAGAACTTGGAGTTTTCTTGATTTAACATTGGATTTCTGTACACATGCTCATTACAACTCCTTTCAAAAGCCGTAATCAGCGGGCCACATGGCTTCAAAAAAGAGGAGAGCCTGTCAACAGCAGAAATTTCGGAAACCTGCTGCTTTCCAAGCACTCATAACCCTATATAACCCTCTACCATAGTAGTTTCCATTCTCTTTTCCATTATCCCAACATAACCCCAATATTACCTATAGTAGTTTCCATTCTATTTTCCATTATTCCTATATAGCCCCTCCCTAAGCCTTAAACCCTAAACCCTAAATAGTAGTTTCCATTGCCTTTTCCACTATCCCTATAACCCCATAACCTTTATATAGCTTAAAATCTACAGAGCCCAGCCCCCAGGAGGAAAATGAACCAAACTGGAAAACAGGTTTAGGCTTTAGGTCTTCCAAATACAATTTCCGCACCTGTAATGCACACAAAAACTCTACCCGAGAGGCAAAAAATGGATCCGTGTGCCAAGACCAAATACGTGTATGTATGAAAATACATATACATATACACATGTGTATATATATATATATGTATATCTACCTATGTATATCTACATATGTATAAACATATGTGTATACGTATATGTATATGTGTATGTATTTATATACATACACATACATGTATATATGTGTTATATGGAACTCTACTATATTCACTCTAATCGCGCGGCTCTACTACACTTACACTAATCACATAAAGACTCTAAGGGACTATTGTCAGTCATTATTCAGGCTTCTACGGTACTGCAAAAGTGGGGCATCGGAAAGCTCGGTTGGTTTTTGAGTTTCTGTTGGAAAAACACTGGGTTGCTGTTAAGGAACTTAATTTAAGCTACTATGTTGGGGAAACCATACTAAATACTGTATACGTAATGTTGCACTCACTTTAGTGAAGAGGCCCCGTTTAATGTGTTTCAGCCGCTGCTTATTCAGGATCTGGCCATTGTTGGGAAGGTCCTGTTTAATGTGTTTTGTTTCTGGAGCCCTAAAAATACGGGACCGAATCCAGACCATCCCTTTTAAAATAGTCTCCAAGGCCTCCCGGGGCCCTCAGTACCGTGGGGTCCTTATTCAGGACGTCTATTTTCTATTTTTCGGGTGGCCCTATTGTTAGAGGGGGGTGGAAGTCCCCAAGATTAAAGAGGGCCCAACATTACACCACAAGTGGTTTCTGGTGGGGAAGGTTATCACTCAGCCCTACATACTATACCCCCCATATCCTGTCGAGAAACAACCCTAGGCGCCACGTAGCCTGTCAGCTTGATCATGCCTGGACTCTCCCGCACTCATGCGGGTAGCTGCTCCGAGGGACTTCATCGCCGCTATATGCTGGAGCTGTTCGTTCCTTGGAAATTTCGGGTTGCAGCTCCGAAGGGACTGAAGGGCTTCTTAGTGTTGTGGTGCCCAAAATCTGGGGCCTAAATATTTACCAGTATCATTCTCAAGTCTATTTGAGGAACCGCGTATCATAAGGCGGGGTTCTGGTTACTGAGCCCCTGGCCATACCCCACCCCCAAGTAGAGGATTCGAAGTAGTCCGGGGACCCCAATCGAATTTCGAAAAACTTGTTTGGTGGGGGGCCTCAGGCCCGGTCAAGTAGCTTTCCATTGCCGAGGACCATTTCTGTTCTCAATTTGGCGAGAAGTTCCCTCTATTCCGTACAAATTGTTCTTACTCCGTTCAGCCAAAAGTTCGCTCTACCACAAACCCCTTTACCAATCCGAAGCTCACTTTCATTGTAATTACAAGGAATCTAAAGCCCGAATGTTGGCACCCAGCCCTGCAAGCCACTATGTAACCCGGTCCATGGCAATTGCCAGTCTCTTTTCCGTTTGAAACTCCATCGTTCATTGATGCCTCTCAACCCTAAATATCCCCTTGTAACACCCTTGCGTTACTGAGGGTAGGAAATGTGGGAATATGCCATCTGGGCATTATCTAGGGATTCTATTTCCTTATTCCCCACATACCACGAACAGGGACTTCTTTGGACATTTCTGTTCTCAAACTAACCCGTACACCCCCCGGCCAACACACATTAACCCCTCCAACTGCAGCCACAAACACTGAACCCTCGATCTTGTAGTACTTATACTAAGACCATCAGCCGTAGTAAAACACAACTCCTAGGACTCATAACCATCATATTCTCAATGTTGATGACAATCACAAGAAGAACTTTAAAGATGATCATACAACACCCTAAACTCTAAACCCTACAGCCTAACCCAGAACCCCAAAGCCTGAGTACTACCAATAGGCCCAATTTTGTCACTTGTAGGTTCAACCCCCGAAGCCTTCAACCCTGTCTACCGGGGGGCCTGAGTGACTCCAACGGATCTATAGGGATTATGAAGTGTTTGGGACTTTACGAGTGGTTGTGGGAGTTGCTCCCAAATGAGCCACCCACCCTCCCACCTCGCCTCCCACCTCCCACCTCCCACCCACCCTCTCCGCGCCCCTCCCACTCCCACCTTCCCTCGCCTCCCTCCCCGCCCACCCTCCCACCCCACCTCCCACCTTCCCACCTCACCCTCCCACCTCCCACCATCCCACTCCACTTGGGAAAAAGGAGGAGGGTGGCAGGTCTCACCGCAGGGGTGAGACCTTCCCACCCTCCCACCTCCCGCCTCCCCCTCCCACCCTCCCACCTCCCACATCCCACTCCTCCCACCCTCCCCCTTGAGGGTGGGAGGGAGGTGGGAGGTGGAAGGGCGGGAGGCGGGAGGGTGGGAGGCGGGAAATCGGAGAATCGCTGTAGCGCTGGAAATTCACGATGTCGATCGAATCGATTCGGTCATGGCATGTTTACTAACAGTCCCGTCCAACAACCCTAAACCCAAGACTGTGTGGCTCAACACCCTATCTACACTCGACCGCATTCCTATGCGACCCTCCTAGATTCACCAAACAATGCCGGGGAAATCCAGGTGACCAAAAAAACAGATGATAGTCACCATCTTCATATACACACATATGTGTATATACATATATATATATAGTCCCCCTCAAGTAGGTAGAATATGGGGAATATGAGGATCTTATTACAACATACGCAACGCCATATTCTATCTGCTTAAGGGGAACTATATATATATATATATGGATATAGTGCATTTAAGAGCTGGCTGTTTCAGGCTGCCTAGACCTACTACATGCTTACGTAACCATGCCAACGGCATCCATGCCCAAACCACAATAATGTCTGTGCTCCAATTGCATGCGTTTCCCACAGCATCCATGCCCAAACCATAATAACGTCCGTGTTCCAATTGCATTCGGTTCACAGAGCACCCATGCCCAAACCATAATAACGTCCGTGTTCTAATCTGCACCGAAAGCCAACGCAAACCTTTCAAACGCATTTTACCGATATATATATATATACACATATATACATTAGCAGCTGTTACAGGGCAGGGATTCCATCAGTAGAGGCAAGGGTTTGGCAGGCACTTCGCGAGAGCGGCGGAAAACACTAGCAGGATTTCGGAATTTAGGGTGTTAGGGGTTTAAGGTTTTAGGGTTTGGGGTTTAGGGTTTGGAGTTTAGGGTTTAGGCTGCTGCCGAGGTGCATGTAGTCAAACTGCTTGGCAACATGTCTCCTGAGTTGTCTTACCTCTGGTTAGCAGGGAATGAAGGAATGGAAAAGAAAATGGAAACTTCCAGATTATTGGGGATTATGCAGGGGCTACTCTGAGGAACCGTCCTGGCTAACCACAGGTAAGTTGTGCGAAATGGGTTGCAATTGCAGATTCAGGCTTTACAGCTGCTGATCTTGAAATGCATAGACAGTTCGCCGGGGTGGGGTGCACCCTTTCATGCAAGATCTCCAAACCAAAGATTTCACTCGTGGAGGGGGGAGAGAGGGGGCCGGAGACCAAAGAGACTTTCATGTGCATCTCGCACAGACGGCTTCGATGAGACTATTCTCGTTTTTGACATTCCTTCCACTCAAGACTGGCTAAGTCTAGACTGCGCAGCCCATGGAACCCTAAACGCAGAACCCATGCAACCTAAATCCTAAACCCTAAACCCTAAACCCTAAACCGTGCCTAACACATGCGACCTGGCGTCTGAAACATACTCTGATTCTTGATGAGCCATGTCTGGTCATGAATCAGCTTGCCAACCTTGCCAGGGTTTAGGGTTTAGGGTTTAGGGCTTAGGGCTTAGTAAAGCAGATGGGTTTCGTGGGCTTAGGGGGGCTTTTGGGCTTTGGGTTTATTGGTTTACAGTTTAGGGTTCCGTGGGCTTAGGGGTTAGGGTTCCATGGGTTTAGGGTTTAGAATTCCACGAGTTCAGGGTCTAATGCTTGGGGTGTTAGGGACACTTGGAGAAACTTCTACAACCAGTCATTTGAATCGTCTCGTGGGCGCTAATTTGCTGCTGCAACCCTAGACCTTGAAGATTAAAGGGTTTAGGACATAGAGTCTCAACGCTAAAAATCTTTGGTTTTGCAATGTACAAGCACCGAAGGGTTTAGGGCTCAGGGTCTTCAAGTGGCAGGGCTTAGGGCTTAGGGTTTAAGCGTTAAAGGGTTCAGGGCTGAGAGTTGAAATGTTATAGGGTATAGGGTTTAGGGTTTAGGATTTTCAAAGAGTTCAAGGCTTGAAGGTTTAAACATCGGTGTAGGGCTTAGCGTCCAAGCATGGGAAGATTTAGGGCTTGGGGTTCAGTTTAGGGTTTGAAGGGTTTCGGGCTTAGGGGTTGAATTTTCCAGGCAGTCAAAGGCCTAGAGATCAGAGCTTCAGCGCTGAAGAGTTTAGTGCCGAAGGGCTAAACATTAAAGAGTTGAGGGCTTAGGGCTGAAAACTAAAGGATTCAAGGCTTAGTCCGTGCTCTTGATTAGGAGGGCCCCCCTCTATTCATAACCTACTGCCCATTGATCCAGGGAAGCCAAATTCCACTCCTAAACCTTTAGCCTTTCACGGCGAGCTCCTGAATCAGCAATTAAAAGCTACTCCGAATCATTTGTGAATCAGTCAAAACCTAGTTTTAGAATTAACACCATTCCAAAAATCCTTTCTGTAGTCATTTTTCTATTACTATCGCACTTTTCTAGCAATGAAGAGAGGCCCTCTCATGCAAGCTCGGTAAGGGGTGGCTCATGAAGCAATGTTCGAGCCCTTAATTCCTAGTAAACATTGGTAAGCAAACAAGAATTCAGAATCAGCTTTGCCGTTCTCAGTCTCAGAATAGCCGAGTAAACGCGTCTCCTTAAGCCTCACGCCTTTCAAGGGTTTAGGGTTTAGGGTTTAGGGTTTAGGGTAAGCTCCTGAAAACTGATAGGAATCTACGAATACTAATAAATCAATCGAGACCTATCTAAAATCAAACAAGAACCCGTCAGCAGTCTTTCTACTCTTTCTAGGGTTTGGAGATACATCTCTTTCAATCTAGGGGGTTTGGATGGCCCAAAAACTGCCTCCGCCTATAACGTTATCTTTGACCCCTACTTTGGCCCCGAAGAAATCGGTAAATCTAGGTGCTCATATTAATCAAGGGCACGGATTAGTGTTCAAACATTCAAGGGCTTAAGTCTCGGCGCGGGCGGTTAATTTCTCCAATCGCCTGAACAGTTTGATAGATGCTGATGGGCGGCACGGTGTTTCCGAAGCTCAAAGGTCTCACAAAGTAGCGGGTCCAGGGCTACGACTTACTAGAAAAACGTTTTGGGGCACGTTTGCATACACTTCTACAAGGGCTTTGCCACGGGGAGTGTACTACCAGTTAGTTATTGACTGAGGCCTGCACGGTATCCGATATCTGCGGGTAGCAAAAAAAACTAAACGAATGGGATATATATATATACATATATATATATACTCCCTCCAACCCCTGAGGACACCCAAGCCCCCTAATCATGGCCTATGAGGGTTTAGTATGTAGGGATGATGGGGGCTTAGGGGTTCCGATTTAGCGATTAGGGTTTAGGTTTTAGCGGCCAGTTGGCTTCTTCGGAATTCGGGGCTTAGGCCTATGGAAGGCGGGATTTAGTAGTAGGTTCGTAATGGGTAGTGATGGAAAAGAAAATAGAAACTACTTATAGGATTTAGGGTTTAGGCTTTGAGGGTTTAGGGTTTAGGGAGACTTAGTACGTAGGTTAATCATGGGGATAACTGGGGTTAGTACATGGCTTACCGGGGCTATTAACCTACTTACCAAGTCCCCATGACCAACCAAGTACTTAGCATAAGAGCACATAACAAGGACCGCTAGCTTTGGAAACCCCATATGAGCTGGAGTCTAAACTCCTAGTATCCCACTTAATAAACCCTATAGTAGACCCCTATAAAATCCCTTATGTAACCCGCTTTCAGGATTAGATTATAGCTCATATGGGGACTCCAGTACTCATCCCAACCTTGATACGCTCAAGCCTAAACCCTAATCCTAAACCCTAACCCAAAACCCTAAACCCCAAACCCAGAAAACCCTGAATCCTAAACCATAAACCTTAAACCCTAAATCCTAAACCCTAAACTCCCAAATCAAAAAACTTAAGCCCTAAACCCCCAAAATCCCAAACCCTTTTTCAACCATGTAACATCAATGGCGCGCGCAGCGCCGCGCAATCGCAGGCACCCCATGAGGAATTCGTCCATTTCAACTTCGCCGCCTGGGCCGACCCATGGGGTGTACTTAAGGATTTAGGGTTTAGGGTTTAGGGTTTTAGGGTTTAGAGGTTTAGGGTTTAGGGTTTAGGGGGGATATTCTTTTGAGGGTGATACTCTTTTGAGGGTGATACAGGGGTGGGTTCATAGGAATGCACAGAGTTTAGGACTTGTACCCCGGGCTCCTATGTAGCTCCTTTTGCTTTTGGGTTTGTTCTGGATTTCTGGTGAGGGATTAAGATATACTACGCAAAACAGGTTACATAGGAGGGTCTGGGTATGGTTTAGGGTATAAGGGTTTAGGGCCTAGGGCTCAGGATGTAGGATTTTGAGTTCAGGATCTAGGATTTGGCATTCAGCATTAAAGGTAAAGATCTTAGGGCTTAGGGCTCAGGGTCAGGATGTAGGGTGTAGAGTGTAGGGTTCAGGATTTAGAGTTTAGGGTTTGGGATTTACAGTCAAGGGTCAGGTGTGAGAGCTAGCGCAAATCAGTGCCGGTTAAAGGGTCAGATTCTACCAGGTTACTCGACATGCCCACCGCAAGGAGGGAATCCGAGAAGTTTGTTATCCTAGACTCTAAGCCCTCAACCGCCTTTGGGTTTAGGATTTAGGGTTTACGGGATGTGGTTTAAGGTTTGGGGGGGGGGGGCTGCTTCTATGATTGGAAGCCCAGTGTTCTCAAAATCCAGGCCCCCGCGAAAGTCTAGGGATATGTGGGGTATGGCAGGGGATTATGTGGGGAAGTCCTTACCGGACTCTATTGCGACTATGTTGAGAAGCCCTACTCGCATCTGCCGCTTCTGCAGGAAACGTCTCCCGAAGATGTATGTATATATATATATATATATACATACGTATACATATACATATATATACATATTCATATGTGTACAACCATAGGTATATCTACATATATATGTATACACATAAATGTATATATGTGCATGTTCCTATGGTTAGGGTTTAGGGTTTGGGGATGTATTCTCAACTGGGCATTTCTTCTTGGGCCTCACCATGCCAACAACACGGCGTTGCCACATGTTGCACTAAACCCTAATCCCTAAACCCTAAACCCTGAACCCTGAACCCTAAACCCTGAACCCTGAACCCAAAACCCAGGGCGGGGACGTTGAGTTTGGAGAAACTACCAAAATTTGTCGGCCCACCTGCATCCATGTCGAGCATCTTGAAGAAAGACCATGCCTTTAATGGATTTAGGGTTCAGGCTTTAGATTTCGGATTTACGGTTTAACGTTTGGGATCTAAGGTTTAGGGCGGCTGGCCCCAAAATCTCAGTAATACCACAAGCATTGAGTGTATAGGGGTCCTAAAAGGGCCTCCTTGGGGACCCTAGAGGTTTTTGGGGGGATAACCGGCGGCGAGCGAAGGGATAATTGGTCCAATTCGTAGTAGGCAAGGATGCTATAGGGTCTGCGGTGAACCGAAAAAAAACGGATGAACTTCGCCGCAGGTGCATCCCAAATATCCAGGCCCATACTTTCAAAATACTCGCGGACCTCCGGCGCGTTGATTCGCTCTTCGAACCTGGGCGGGCATTTGCTGAAAGAGACTAAGCTGAATCTACCATGTGCTAGAAATCCAAAAACTAACAATCTAGACAAACGACTCCAGCAACAGCAGCACAACCGCGGGCTTCCATCACACTTGAAGGAGTACCCTGGACATCATCTGAGCCTGACCCAATGTTTGCATGGGCCCGTAGAGTACCTACCTGGAGCCCCAAAAGAATTCTTCTGCAGGTACTTTAAGGGAAAGGGCCTGAGTATGTGTTATTTGGTTACCTGGACTTCGTGCACAAAGACAAGACCTTGACCACCGCGAACGTGAGAGCATTCAGTTCAGTTGGTCGGACATGAGAAGTTTAAGGTTTTAAGGCTTTAGGCTTTCAGGGCTTAGGGCTGACTATCCTCCCCATGAACAGATAAGATGTGCAGCGCTAATAGCCAGGTGGCCGCAAGACAGTCTACCAACACCTGAAAGATCTACTTTGCTGGGACACCAAAACACACGATCTTCCTGCACGTCGGGCAGCTTGCATATTGCCCCCCTTTGTAAGGGGCCTAAGCACTCCGCAACAGTTTCATTCATTGGTTTGAATGCAAAATTCCGGTGCCATGTGTCCACCTCTACGCTCGCCAAAACCATGACAATACCTATGTCAATGTTGGGCTGGAAAACCTTGACAAACACTGAACTGATTAAGCAACATGAAATAAATGTTCCTCAGTGACACAGTCCAAACCGTCATCAGGCGTGCAAGTTGGTCCATGGACTCATGATAAGCACGTTATTATCCCCATCATCATAAACAAATTCGCAAGCAACTGTACCCCCAAACTCATGCAAGGTGTTGGTTTGCACATTTTCCCATCCACCCGACGTAATCCGATCCTGTGAAAGCCCAGCTGCACTGGGAAAGTGATGCCTCCAGAACTCTCGTCCTCAAGCACCTCAAAAAGCTGCCGCATCTTCCGCAAATGCTTCTCTTTGTTCCTGGGCTGGTTCTCGGTGTGCGGTGGGTCACAAACTGCATGATTTTCGTCGAATAAGAGAACAACGCTGTACAACTGAACATGCTTCCAGCCCCATGGCCCCACGCCTCCAAGGCTCAAAGCGACGCTGCTATATTGCGAGACTAAATCTAAACTTAAACATGGTACCTAGTCGCAGATGCTTCGAACACAGATTCAACCATCAAATCCCACAGATAAAACTCCGTGCACCCCCACAACCCTACAACCCAAAAACCCATCAACAACGCCCAGGTTCTCAAGAATGTTCTGCACTATCGACGAGTGATCTTGCTGCGCCGACTCCAGGGCGGAGTGACAAAATACCCCAGTCACCACGTTCCTAGTCGTCAGCACTGAACTTGGGGTTGGAGGTCCATAAAGCGTAGGAAGGATTTGGGCCGGAGAAGACCAAGCGCTGGGCGCAAACAAAAAGAACGCAAAGTCATGCTTGCGCGGGCCCTGCAAAAATGTTCCTTCTCAGCTAGTGAGGCTACAACGAGCCAACTGTACCGGTAATGAAAACTTAAAACTGCAAAACAACTCTGAAAACAGTTGTAAGTGTAGTGGGAATGGTGATAGTAGTGGTGGTGGTGTTGGTGGTGGTAGTCCTAACAGCAGCAGTACTAGTAATAGCCGGCCCCCCCCCCACCAACTACGTTTGCTTAAACTGCCAATATAAATATGGGG
>CAJNIZ010000501.1:1338-19147 GCA_905231905.1 Symbiodinium pilosum | reverse complement strand
GGTTTATACGCAATTATCCCCCCCCTCCCTCCCCATCCTCCCCCAAAGGTCTGGTAGTGGAAATATCAACCAACGTAGTTGGTAGGGGGGGCGGGCGCCTAGTAATAGTAATATTAGTAGCAGTACGACAATAGTACCAATTATAGCAGTAATGGCAGTAGAAGCAATAATCAGCAACAACAGTAGCAGCCATAGTAGCAGACAGAGCTCTACACCACCAATGTTGTTCCCTAGCAATGTCATGTTGAAGTGCTCCGAAACACTGACGAACCCGCATCTTCGGTGAATGCTAGCAACTGTCCTGTCTGGAAGCCACGAAGCAAGTGGTGGGTGGGCAATGGGTTTGGGATGCAAAACTGTTTGACAACATGCTAGAGACCACTTCAAAATATCGTGCTTGCGACATTGTTTTTTTCCGCTCGTCTGCCATTATTCTACCGTACCTTCGTCTCGGCCGGCTGCCTGCTTTATATAAGGAGCACAGTTGGAAGGTGGCCGGAACGCAGCAACAGTACACGAAGAACATGGGCGCCTTCTTTTTCTTTAGCAATTTGCGTGTGGCTGGTTTTTACCCTGCCTTTGGCGCCAGGTAGGACCTAGCCTGTAGCTTGACAAGGGCCGTTTACAATCCAGGCGCAGACATTCTGAACGTGTTGCCGTGTCACCATAGGCTGCAATCCTTAACCCGTTAGGCCCGACCGAAATGTCTCAGCTGAGAGTTCACCAATGTCATGCAAGAGCCCAGAGCTACATGAGCTTTGCGAATGGCAAATACCGCGTGCGCGGAGCCACTAAGCAAAGCTGGGCACCCGGCATCGTGGCGGCACAGACGTGAGGGGCCCTTATCGGGGGAGATCAGAACCTAAAACTAGAGGTTCTGCAGTCCCAGGGAAAATGTCGTGAGGGGCCCTTATGGGGGAGATCAGAACCTGAAACTAGAGGTTCTGCAATCCCAGGGAAAATGTAATGACACTCCACGTCAGAGCTCGATTCCTAGGGACTATGTAACGACACTCCATGAGAGAGCTCCATGCCCAAGGAACATGCGAGGATGCTTCGACGTTTTATTGGCAAAGCATAGATAAAAATTCAGCACATGTTCGACCCCGGCAGCTTCGGAAGTCGCAGCAGAGTTGTGACGAGCGCCATGAGGCAGAACCATGTTTCAAATTCAAGGTTGTAGTGGTGTAGCGCTGCGGCCATGTTCAAGCATTTGCAGCATGAAAGAGGAAAGGAGAAAAACAATCTGACAACCATGTCCACTAAAACCCCCGCCCTGCATGGCTTCGCAAGCCATACTGGGAGGTTGCCGCACTGCCGCGTCAGTCAATCTCTTGGATTAATTATCAGAGGTTGTGACAGCAGGAACTTTCCATTCTCTATTACCATTCACGACTCATGCGTACCGGCGTACCGGCGTACCGGTTCCTGAAAATGGCGGGAAAACAGTTCGAACGGGAAAGCGATGCGTCCGGCTTGCCAACAATGCAAACGCAAGTTTCAGCCGTGCAATCAGGTGGCCTTGTTAATGCTTGTAAATAATGACCGGCATGGTGTCGCCTGCCACGGTGGCCTCCCGTGACAGAGATACAGGAAGAGAGCAGAGCACGAAAAGAACAAGCGAGATTGAGGAAGGGGCAAAGAGCCGGCGACCTGGAGCGTTTGTTTTCTTCTGTGTTTATATTTGCGCTAACATCTTGCATTTCAGCAAAACCCATGTCGAAATCGGCGCGGCGCTCAGAGGAACCCCTGCTGCCTGATGCGGCATCCGATGGCTGTACTGCCAGTGCTGGGGCACGGCGTCAGACCATCAAGCAGAAGGCCCCTCAATGATCGAAGGTGCAAGCTAAACGCGCCGCTTTCGCGGGAAGTTTTCTCTGCGCGGTCCCTCTCGGGACAGCTAGCAGGAGTTCACCAGACGACTGGCCCCATGCGAATGTGAGACACAGAAGGTGGCCCTCTCTGGAAGCAGCAAACAAAAGCAGCCGGTGCGCACACAATTATTTTACGTTGCTGCGAGCTCGCCGTCTCGAGGGTCAGGGGTGTCCATGAGCGCTCTCTGCTGTGCACGCCCCACTGTCTCAAACAGCAAGATGTCTTGAGCTTGAGCGGAATGTTGCATGCGATTCTCGCCCTCTTTGAAGAAAGCGTCTGTGCTTAATTGCCTGCTGGAATGAGTTTCGCACCACGTTTGAAGTACTGAAAGCATGAAAAAGGCACCACAACAGCAATCACAGTCATGATAAGTGAGATGATGCGTACTCGGCTTTCAGGATGCGCATCACAGCTTTGACCACCGCAGGTTTTGAAGAAAGAACATCGCCGATGCCCAACAACATCCGGGGATTGGTGGTTTCGGAATCTGAGGGATTGGACAACACGCACATGCTCCCAGCCCGCGGCCGGGCCAGAAGGAAAACATGGGCAAACCTATGGAAGTGTAGCCCACGTGGCAGAAGCCTGTCCGCCTGTAAAAAACCGCTATGTCACCATGGTAACTCTTCACCGGTAGAAATCCAATAGATGCGTGACGGGCGTGCGCCCTGTCACATTTTTAGCCGCTGACACACTTTGAGCAAGAGGTGGTCGCTGCTCTCTCTGTAGCTAGGTGCCAACATGAATTCTTAAGTCTGAGCCCCAGGCCAGGGTAGGACTTCAAACAGAATGGCAGAGCATTCAATCAGGGGCCGACAGTGTCAAGTGAGTGATATATGACGATTGGGTTTGTGTAGCTTTAACGCGTCCATGAAATTGTGATTATGCAAGCTGAAGACCCTTTCATCGTCGCCTCAAACCCTACCAGAAGGGTACAGGTGGGTACATAGTATATACCCGGGGTCCAGGGATTCCCATGTAACTCCTGTGGCAACCCAAGTAATTACCACATAGCTCCATTAAACTCACCAAATGAAACTCCCTGACAAGTAACAAAACCGCAAAGTATGTGAAGGACACATAGAACAGGAAGCCAACTGTCCATATTGGCGAGATGACCTGCGAGGCTAGAGCTCTTTAGGGTTTAGGGTTTAGGGTTTAGGGGCTCAGGATTTATTTAGGCTTGAAGGTTTTAAGGAATAGTAAAGAAAGTGAAATCTACTATGTTATTTGAGGTCATGAAGGAAAGGGGAAGAAATCGAAAGTCTATGCCATTCAGGGTCCGGGCTGTCGGGTTTATAGGGGGGTCATGAGGCTTGTGGGGTTTATTAAGTTTACAGGGCTTATAGCTTGTGAAGGACCTAGAGGCCACTCTGGGGATCATACTTTTATGGGCTTCATAAGCTGTAGGGGTTGTAGGGTTCAAACGGGTCATAGGAGTACCAGGTTTACAGGGTTTAAAGGGTCTGTAGCATTTGTGGTGGCTATAGGCATTGCAGGGTCTATATGGCTCATAGGATGCCGGGGTCGCAGGCTTAATTTGGAAAGAACATACTTTGCGTGATAAGATTTTGATCGGCTCCGTGGTACTTCACGAGGGAAGTAAACCCTAAACCCTGAGCCTCAATCCCTAAACCCTTAAACGCGAAACCCTAAACCCTTAAACCCTAGAGTTCACAGCACGAAAAGCACGGGTGACCCAAAGCCCTAAAGCCCTAAACCCCTCGCGTGTCAGTATCCAGGATGATCCACTGACGCTTGGAATCCCCAAGTACCCATAACTGACTGCTTGCCAATAGGGAATAAGGGGAAATAATCCCTACATAAATCCCATATTACATATTCCCCTATTCCCTACGAACAACCAGTAAGATAGTAGGTCAGCTACCGTGAAGGCTTGCTGGAACCCTGCTCAAAAAACCGTGAACATGGCTGGGGTTGGGACAAATCTCCTCCCCCTACTCATTCTGATATATTCTTGCAGTAAGACATGAACCCGGCACAACCCACGTCCCCTCCCACAACGACACAAAAAAGGATAAATGTCCGCAAGGTTTAAATGTGGGTAGTAATCAAGTTGCGGCACCCTTTTCAGAGACTGCAGTGGATGTGGAACTCCTATTCTGGGATTTGGAGGTAAATTATAACGTCATCTTTGATAAGCCGGCTCTATCTGTACATCTGGGATTCCCTCAAACCTAAACCCTAAGCCCAAACCAGCAATCAGTTGCCTGAAGGGGCGAAATTACTTCATTCCAGCTCACGCCGCCAGCAATACCTGGGAAGAGACGACAGGCGTCACGCTCAAAGTCCTAATCCCTAATTGTGCAAGGACCCAAATAATAGGGTTTTAGGGCCCAAATACTATGATCTTAATGGTATTTGGGCCCTAAAACCCTATTATTTGGGTCCTTGGACCCTCCAGGAATTGTTCGACCACACGCCTAGGCTTGCTGCCGCCCATCGCGAAACACTGACGGCTGTGTGAGTTCGGGCATATGGAAACCTAAACTTTTCGGGATACCGCGGGGTCCTACGCGCAAAATCATGATGTTTTGGGAGTTTATAGACATCTAATGTTCGGGAAAGTATAGCCTCCTGCTGGGAAGTGTTTTTTTGTCACAGCCGCTGGCTTGACTTTGGGTTGAAACGGGGACGCGCGAACACATCCAGGTCACCTCTGGAACCAGCTTGTCTAAAACCCGACACGCAACACAGACTACCAGGACCCTCCGTGTACCCTTAATTGGGGATATATGGTCCCTAATAGTAGGTACTTAGGCCCTAATCGAGGGTAGGAGGAGGGTCTAGGTACAGGCCACAACTTCTGTGCAAGGTTGCAGCATCATGCACTGTACAGGAAGCAAACCCCTGAAGCGGAAACATATGATGAGAGCCAGCCCATCTGTCACATCGCGCAAAGGCGTCATGATGAGGCGTTGCAATCATCGCTTACCTTACAAAAACGCGACTAGCCCAACATGTCAAATCCTAGTTGTGTGGTACAATTCCATGTTTCCAACCTGCAAATACTGAATCCTAACTTTGACATTGTGCGTCAATGCACATGGTGACATGGTGATGTCCATCCCGTACGTCACTCTCCCCCCACCCATCCCACCCCAGCCCAGCCCAGCCCACCCCAGCCCCCCCCACCCTCCCCAACCCAACCAAGAAGCAGCAGCACGTGCTAAGAACGATACGGAATAATCCAGATGCTGTTTTGACGGCCAAAGTGGGGGTCTGGGGGTAATTATTCAAGGGCTCTTGTGAAATTGCTTTGGGGAGTTGTTAAGCTTTTTGGTAAGGGATCATAATACCATAGCCCCAAAGGAGCTAGATAGCAGGGTCTGGGTAAGCTGTAAAAGACACCAATCCGTGAACATTAATCCCTTACCTCTAAGCATGTCTAACCTTGAACACTTGATGCTACGCCCTAAACTTTGAACTGCAGAAGTGCAAGTGACGCCTCAAAACCTAAACGCTGAACCCTACATGCTAGGAGATGGAGGACAAAATGCTCAAGCGGAACTCAAGTTTGTCTGGCTGTCTCAACCTAATACCCTTGCAACGGGACAATGCTTCGTGTCACAACAACCCGGGAAGGGAACACAGTAAAAGCCAGAAAGCTGGAACACTGACACCCCAAAGCCCCGACGGAAAAGGGCTCAACTTCTACCGCGCGCACGTACCGATCTTGCCCGCAGCCCTCTACTGTACACCTAAACCCTACTGTAAATCCGAAGTACACATGAAGAGGCTGAGCATAGTCCCGTGTACGGAGCTGAACCACTTCGCGGCTGCCTGTCTTCATGCTGCTTTGGCTTCAGCTTACAGTCCACTAGGACTATGAGAAATCTGCAGCTACTAAAGGGTCATGGTCTCAAAGGTTAAGGAAATACAGTGAATGTTTATTCAAGACTGCATATGCAAGTAATTCGAGTATCAGATTCTCTGGGGAGAATCTGAGCGCCCTTATAAGGAACCCTAGAAGAATCCTGACTGCCTGCGGGTACAAGGAAAACTCCTACTGGGCACTATACCTGCAATGTCAGGGCTCGTAAAACAAAACGAAATGCTTCAAGACCCTACACCCTAAACCCCATGTATATAAGGAAAGCTAGAACCCAACGAAACTGCCCTGACACAGAAAACCCTCAATCCAAGGAATGCTGAGCCCCAGATGCTGAGATCTCTGAAAGTTGAGGGATAGCTGTGAAGCCAGAAGTAAGAGATCTAGACTCATATCCTGATATAGCACACTTCTGATTCAGCTACGATAACCCAAGTCATGCCTCATAAGCTCTACCTATACCCACAAATACTTTTTCTAGAGCCCAACTACCCACATAGCGAGCTACACAGACCCTATTTGAGGGTAGCTGGAGGGTTGGGCAGTACCTTACTGGGTGGCTGTTCAGGAAGCCGAATTCCTACAATCCAGCTTAAGCAATGAGCTCCAAGGCGTAAACCCAGAGCCCAAAACCTGAATGTTAAGCCCCAAACTCTGGACCCTTCGATCCTGCCTCCGCATCTTTTGGAGGAAGCACCCCATCCCCATCAAGCTTAAAATCGCTCACGGCCTGCGAGAAAAGAATTGAGAACCTCAGGAGGCAAAGGTTGAGTGTTACGGACTGGGGTGTAAGGGGTGGGGTTGGGGGAGAAAAGGCTTTCTCCAGCGTAAAGTATGGAGTCCTAATTCGGGCATTGACAGACCCTCCATAGGCCCATACCATGTATAGATTTAAGGGTTTGCGGGTTGAGGTTCACGATGTCGGGTTTGAGCCTTACAAGGTTCATGATTAGGGGGGTCCGATACGCGGTCCCTGAGCTAATGTTTTTTTGTAGATGTCCACCAAAATAACATGAAACCTCAAAGAGTCACCCTCTATTTAGACGGAAAGGAACACACTCCCTCCAAGATGAAGCACTTGTCCACCCCCTTAGTATAAATATTCACTATAAACTAGAAACCTCAGATGAGCCATAATCTAAACGCCTAGTATACCCCTTAATGACCCCTATAGTCGTCCCCTATGTTTCAGGACTTTAGACTCTCTAGCTCATATGTTTGGGAGGATCCTTGTAGAAAACGCAGTTTCTCAGGATAGGATTTTCTGGCGGTTATGGAAAGGATTTTTGGGACCTACTTTTAGGATTTAGGGTCGAGATTTACGCTGGGCGTGAGTTATGCAAGTCTTACACTTTCGGGGTTTAGGGTTTAGGGTTTGGGGTTTCTTGGCGCCTCCACTTCGGGTTACTTGGACCAATAGATATCTGTGCTCAGGACCTGCCACCGCAGCAAAACTTTTGCTTTGAGTTCCGTGACAAAGATGACAGAACCTGCTGCGGTGCAAACGGAAGATTCCAACTGCACCAATATTGAGCAACCCACCACTCTTCAGACTAATTCATCACCGCCCGCTAATGTTAAACCCCCCAATATTCAAGAATCAAATTCAGCGGCCTAGAAATCCAGAAGACGATTTTCAAAGCGGGAAGACTACCTTTAAAAGGGGCTACCTCATAGTGAATAAGGGAGGTTTTGACGTCATTTGCGCGGGCACAAGAAAAATACAAAGGAATTAGGGATACCCTTGATATCCTAGGTTTTCATTGCTTTCATATTACAGGTTCTGGCGATTTCATTGTTTTACTACAGTTTTACCCGTATGTAATTTGACTATACGTATTTAACTAGATATCAACTGATTTTAACGCGATTTCGAAGAGCTTTTATCTGGTTTTTAATCAAATTTTGTACCAAATGCTGAAGACTTTAATTGGACTTTGATTTGTGTTGTTTGTTAGTGTTTGATTTTAATTCGACTTCAACTGGTTTGACTTGGGTTCTAATCTGATTTGAACTGGTTTTACTTGTTGACTGCATTGTAATTCGATTTTACTTATTTGTAACTGGACTGGAATTTGATTACAGTTGTTTTTAGATGGAATTTTGATTAGAATTGGTTTTAAACATTCAAATCCAGTTCGAGTTCAATCTGTTTCGATTGGACTCAAATTCGATTTCAATTGGTGTTGTTGGGTTCTGATTCCATTTCAAGTGGTATTAATGTAGATTGAATCTTAACTGGATTTCAATTGGTTTTAAAGGCAGCCCTATCCAATTCTTTGAATAGCTATCCACCCTAGTGTTGACTAAGTTTTCCGGCCTCTTGGTATTAGGGGGGCCGTTGATTAATACTAGCGGGAAGCGATTCATATAAAAGGTTGCTTGCTGGGACGCTCTTTAAAACCCCCATGCCAGCCATTGTTAGGTGTATAGCAATTACAAATCAAGTTTGAAAATCAACAAAAAAACCCTAAACCCTAAACCCTAAACCCTAAACCTTTATTTTGGGGAGCATCTCTAAGTTCGTAACAGGAAAATGGTAAGAGAACTCCCATCCATAAACATGTCGACACCAATTATACAGCTTTCGAGGTCCTACGGCTGTTTGGAGGCTCAAGGGTATGTAGCTGCAAGTCGACTTCGACACTACGACGACTTACCCACGTGTAACCCCGGATATCCCCTACATACTTGCAGAGTTTGGGGTTCACGGCTTGGAGTTTATGGTAGAGAGCGGGGCGGTTGATCACCGTAAGCGTAACCATCCCCATGTAATAACCCTAAACCCGAATCCCCACATCTACTATGATAGCTGCATGTCGTCCCTCATTCAAACTTCAGCATGAAAAATTTTGGGGTGCCCTTAGGGACCCTGCAAATAGATGTGGCATACAAAGGGATTGTAGAGGTCCCGCCACTAAACCCTAAACCCCAGGCCCTAAGCTTCTATATGTAGGGATGATCTTGATAGACTCCTGGGCAGGTTGAGACACACAAGTGACATTCATGGGAGTAATTTTGCAGGACATGCAGATAAATGTCCCGTAAGGTTTAGGGTTTCGCCCAAGCCTTGTATATCCCCACATACTCCCGTGAAAGGGCTTCAAGGTCCGTGCATACTCGCCAAAGTTGCCAGGTGGCACGTATATGATCAATACCAGCAGCACAAGTGCCCAGAACCTGCTTCAAAAGGTAGCATGGGCAGGTGGTATGAGGCCCTTCCCTAAACCTCAAACCCTACACCCTATACCTTTCCATGTGGCACAGTTTATATTTAGTTCATGTGCATAATTTTGTTGATACCAAAAGCCCTGCATGACATCAGTATACTACAGCACCATCTCCCCCAATGTTTAGGATACTTCGGGCAATGCAGGATTTTGGACTCCATCGTATGTATAATACTGTGATATTTCAAGAGCCCAAAAAGTAGGGAATGCCCTCGTCTTGCTCTCATGTTCTAGCAGGCCATGGATCCTCACCCGGCAAGCGAAACAAACAGCGAAGGCCAAGAAAATGAGCGACAGCTAAACCCTATGCCTCCTCCTACTCCTACCCCTACCCCTACCCCTACCCTACCGCTACCCCTACCGCTACCTCCTACTCCTACCCCTACTCCTACTCCTACTCCTACTCCTACTCCTACTCCTACTACTCCTACTCTTGCTCCCCCTCCCCCTCCCCTCCTAATCCTACTCCTACTCCTACTCCTCCTCCTACTCCTACTACTACTCCTCCTCCTACTCGTCCTGCTACTTCTCGTACTTCTGCGTGTACTTTTCCAAAACTGGGGGACCCCAATGTAGACCCGAAAACGCAATAGTCCTTATCATGAGAAACGCGGACCCCCAAAATGGTATCCATAATTTTAGGAAACCCTAAACCCTATATGTATATATATATATCTATCTATCTATATATATATATATCCATACATTGCCCCCAAAAACCTCTATGTTCCCCTCTAGGGTACCCTAATTTTGGTGGTAGCCCAGTCCAAAACTTGCTGGAACAAAAAGTGTGTGCCAACAGCCGGGAAACAAAGACTTGAGTGTGTGAAGGATGGAGGAGATCAGCGTCCTCCGGTCTAGGGTTCAGGACTTGGGGTTTAAGGTTTAGGAATTGGGGTTTAGGGTTTGGCGTTTAGGGTTTGGGGGTTTGGGTTTAGGGTCAGCTGGACCGGGTCAACAGGCTCATGATGGGGTAACTGGTGTAACTATGTGGCCTTTAGGGGTTGCAAGTCCCCCTGACTCTCCAGGCCAGGTGCGAGGTTTGGGGAAAAGGTTTCAAGGGGATTGCGTCGAGTGTAGTTCTTGGTTGGGTCAATCCCCCACCCAGCAATGGGTACCACAAACGACAATTTGTAGGTATATTGAGGCCCTACTAACTCTACATTGTAGGGGCCATTCCTGCAGGGTGCACTGACAAAAGATATTCAGCACGAAAACAACCGTGGAAACGACAAACTTGCCCAAAGCATAGGGCCTACGTGTTTCAAAAGTTATGAAACGGCTTCATGTCCCTAAACCCTAAACCCTAAACCCTAAACCGGCTTCATGTCCCTAAACCCTAAACCCTGAACCTGAAACCATCCCGAAGGGTCCAAGGACCCAAATAATAGGGTTCCTTTAAAGGGGTTCTAAAGGGATATATAAGGTTTAGGGTTTAGGGTCCAAGGACTCAAATAATAGGGCTTTAGGGCCCAAATATCATAATATTACTGGTATTTGGGCCCTAAAAACCCCATTTTTTGGGTCCTTGGACCCTTAGGGCATGTCAGGTATTCGGCTTTCGGCAAAAGCCTTTTCAGGGAAGAGTCCCTGGATCTTTGACTCAGAGGAGCTATGTCTGATACTAAACATCCTGCATAACCCTAGGGATCCAAATAGCCCAATGTAGGTAATATTTACAGACTTTGGGGCCCAATGTAGGGATTATTTGTATACATGGATCCCTAGGGTAACCCTAGGTCACCCAGACCTTGGGAAGTACGGTACGATATTACTATCGTATACTAAAGTAGACCAGGATTTTAGCGTTTAGGTTCACAGTTTAGGGCTAGTTTGTAAGGCTGATGTGAAGACTTTGCGGCAACCATACGGCTAGATGTTGATGAGGAGGGGCATGTTCCCTCAGTCTGCTACTATGGCCTCCAAAGCAAATACTCTCGTGTATCTACAGAACATGCATGCAAGCTACGGTGGATGGAGAGGATCTTGAACTATTTAGGGTCCCCCTGACTGTAATTCATATAGGGTGTAGGGTCTGTGTGAGCTTTAATGGATAGGGGGCCCAACATAGCATCACACATGACATAAACCTCATACCCCCAAAAACCAGGTGGTGCAGGATTTCCACAGGAGGAAGGACTTGCAGAGAGCCCACATCCCTGAAGCCCTCCTCTAGGAGCAGCAGACTTCAGACCCCGGATTAGTGTCTATAAGGTTGTAGGTGTTAAGGCGTAGGGTTTAGGGCTTAGGAGACTTGAAGCCTGAATCCATAGCCGAACCCTACACCCTAAACGTTTTAGGGTTTAGAGTTTAGGCCCCTAAGGTTCCAAGGACCCAAATAATAGGGCTTTAGGTCCCAAATACCATTAATAGTATAGTACTTGGGCCCTAAAACCCTATTATTTGGGTCCTTGGACCCTTAGGGGGCTGTAGGGTTTAGGGTTCCGGAACAACCAGGTAGCCTTGATCTGACAGGCTGTCCTCAGTGCCATCACAAACCGGAGAATTCGTACCAAACGGATGGTTTTCACCTGAACCGGGTGCTTGTATATAATTAGCATAAAGGCTACACCGGACACAGAAGACCACTAAAAATTGTAAGTTTTGGGTGTTATTGGGGTTATAATGCGCAAAAAATACAATCTATTTTGGAGGCCCCTATAGGAGGGTCTAGAGCCTAGAGAATCACTGCCAAATGAGAAGCTATATAGCGCTGAGATGACGTTTAAGGCTTAGAGTTTCGGCTTTATAGGGGGTAGGCTTAGGGACTTAGGGTTCGCAAGGTTTGGGTTGAGGGTTGTGGGGGTTCTGGGATTTTGCGTTTAGGGTCGATAGGTTTTCAGGCTGGGGGATTATTTGATTTGGGGTTTAGGCCTTGTAGGCTAGATGAAAGGTTTGCTTGTGTTGGCTGGATGGATGTCTGGGCCACATGGGGCTTCTGCAAAAAAATTGGTAAACTCGGGATCTTGACGTAAATGTCGAATGTCTAAGCGGAGGGCAGGGTCCTGCTCCCCAAGCATTCCATGGCTTTCATTCCCTACACCCTAAGCTTAGGGTTTCGGGTTTAGGGTGTAGGGTTTAGGGTTTAGGGCTTAGGGTTTAGGGTAATAAATGACCACCGGGGATGATGCAAATATTGAATGTCCTTGTACATTCTGCTATAGAAGCATCAGCGGATGCGAGGATAACCAACAGTATCCAACAGTAGCTTCCAGATTCGTCAGTCGATTCTTCTAGGCCTCGGACGATTCACCCTGTAGACCCCGCATTTGAGGTTTGGGTGGTTTTTCGAGACTTGCCCGTACAAGAACAGCAAAACTTTTCAAAAGCATCCCCTCAAGAAACAAGTGTTCGTTCTAGGGTTTCCCATAAGAAGGAACAAAACAGGCGGACCCTGTAACCGAAGGCCTAAACCCCAAGCCCCACACCCCAAGCTCCAAGCCCTAACCTTGCACCTGAAACCTTAACCCTCTGTCCTTAGCCCTAAACCCCAAACCCTAAACTCCAAACCCTTGACCCTATCCCAGGATCCCGGGTAGGCAAGTATATTATCAAGCAACGAGCTACCTATAGCAGAATTCACAAACGACTATAGGATAGATGCTGACTTGGGGATGAATGAACGGCCCCCCCATAAAAAAAGGACGAAATTGCTTGCGGGATCCTTTTGTTTGTGCCCAAAGGTTCCACAAAGGGTCCATATAGTAGTATACACTTGGGCACCAAAGTAGTTACGTGGGAAAACACATTTCGGCCCCAAGTATGTACTATAAGACTACATGGAACCTTTGGCGCTCTACATTGCAGAATCCCCAAACTCCCCCTTGTAATGCCATTGTCCATGTCATTTTCCCTGTTCTTTTCCATTTGGTTCTCCACTGAGGCAATAGCTCAATATATGCTTACAAATGTGGTAGTGTTGGTCCTTGCTTTAACCACTTGAATATGCCACCCAGGTTGCAAGACGCGCCACGCGAATGAGCCGGAAGACTTTCAACGATGAAATGCCGAAGCTGGTATTTGTGTCCTTTCCCGGACATAGGGGCTTCCCAGAAAGATCACGTATGAGGCTCCCGTAATACAATGATTATAACAACTTGAGGTTCATGACGGGGTCCCCTGTTTGGAAACCCTCAAGTCTCAACACATGAGTACGCTTTTTTTGTGGTTGAACCTAGTAAGAGAATATTCCCTATATAAAATACTATACCCCAAAAGGAGGATATAATCTTACTCTATATTGGGTACCATAGTACCCCCAAATAAAATACTACTCACATGGCGGAGGATTGAAATCCATCCTAGTGGGTGATCTGATTCAAGAAGAGCGTCAGCAAGACATTCTTGAGGATGCTAGACATCTTGGAGCAGATGCATATGCAACTGAGATACCAAGTAATACCAACAATTCCTATTCCCTTCCCTGATATTGAACACCCGGCAACCCCTACAAATCCGTTATCACCACCCAAAAAAATCTAAGTTCTGATAAGGGGGTGGGGCAAACGTCTGCAATGAAACATCTTTTCTCTATAGTAATTTCAAATTCAATGAAGAATGTCTGGCACCGTAAGATTGGTCTGCTGCTTCTGTACGTTAAAACCCATTTTCTCTAATCTTCCTGCACTGAAAAATCAAATATTAAGGGTTTGAGGGGCTGTTTGATGTTGCGGGGAAGGCATGACTTTTGAATGGCTGTCACCATTTCGGGCACAGGCTTGTCAGGAAAACGGCGTGTTGCAAGGACAGTGCTCTTCATGTAGATCCTTTCAGCGGCCTGGGCCATGACACTCCCCAGTGGTTATCAAGCCAATGGAAAACCAGGCATTCTCCATGTATAGTCCTATCATATACCCAAAGCCATGTTCTATCTACTTAAGGGGGATTATAAGTCCTGATGTGAGCACTGCTCAACAGAA
The DNA here is from genome assembly GCA_905231905.1 of Symbiodinium pilosum. Taxonomy (NCBI): domain Eukaryota; class Dinophyceae; order Suessiales; family Symbiodiniaceae; genus Symbiodinium; species Symbiodinium pilosum. The sequence continues at coordinate 5,270 of CAJNIZ010000501.1, read as the reverse complement.
GGACTGCCTAGGGAGCCCCATTTTTAAGACCCAGTTCTAAGTCACCGGAGACACCACTTAAGTCTTGTTTCCCAGGCCATGCAGGCCATACCAGTCCAAGCAAAGAGTTGTTTTGAGGACATTGTGGGCTCAGGGTCGGGATAAGGAGTTTAATGTGTTGAGGGCTCAGAACTTTGGCATTAGAATACGTTTGTGGTAGTTGATCAAAGTCCATGTTCCAACATGTCATTATGGAAAATAATGTCAGCCATGTTTTACCCTGATAGGCCGGGAGGAAACCTTCACCTAAGCAAGTTCAGCACTCATGTGCTTGCACGACATACCCTTGAACACGTTGATTTCGTACTTCTCCAGGACATTGTCTAAACTGAGCTTCCAAAGATAATAGCTTGCACAGAATCTCCGATGCAGTTCATTGCAGCTCATCCTTAAAGACAGCCCGCGCAAAACCTCCAAGTTTTTGCAGCTCAGTCACATCTTGGCCCAACAGAACCACGATATCCAGACCAATTTCAAAGATAGAAAAAGCCACAATGAGCGTATCCAGCCATATCCACATGCTATCTTCCTTGCATCGGCAGGTCCAATTGGACGCTTACACTGGCTGCAATTTTGGGTTGCTCATGAGCGAGTTTGTTGGTCATAGCCCGACTTACTACGTCCTCGCATTTCCTCGGCACCCTTCGCGTAGTTTCTAAGGTCTTGCTCGTACTCTGCTTCTGAATACATTTGCCCGACGTACCCTGATATCCGACCTCTCAACGTCAAACAAACCCTTCACCATTCGTGGATAGAAAGCGTGAGTGGAGCCTCACGCAAGAAACCGATAACTGAAGACATCTTACTGTCCGTTCAGCCTGCTGAACAATTTGGGGTTAACCTACCGTCATAGGTCCCCCTGCTACCCCGCCCCTACCTCCCCCCAGCGGCTGCCCCTGACTTAACCTTAATTAAGCTTAATCATCCCCAACCAACCTTAATGAAGCGGAAAGCATGGGGCGGGGGGGAGGGGGGGGCAGGGAACTCTAAACCCTAAACCCCAAACCAAACCGCGTGGCTCATAGGGGAACCCATGATAACATCCTCAGCCCGTAAAATCAGACCCCGGCCTGGGGAAAGACAGCATCCCTAAGCTTACTGGTGCTTAAAGGGAGTAAGGCAATGAATGTTGGGTAGCATTATAGGGGTGTAAATATACAAAGATATATATATATATACATAGATATAGGGATGGGATCCACTCTCCTCACTTTCTCTTAAGCACCAGTAAGCAAATCCTAAACCCTATGCCCTGAACCCTAAAATTTGGGTTGAATCACAATAGACCGGGCTTCACACGTGAGAATGCTTTTCTGCAGCTAACGCTGCGCCTAACTCTGCAACAGTGGGAGTTTCCCAAACCGCTCCTTTCTGACCCTCAATGGTGCTCGACAGTCCCCGCCAACTCCGCGCAATGCAAACATGGAATACGCGCTCTGTGCAGCTTATGTTATAACAAGCAGGGGTTACAAAGAAAAAATCCCGCGAACTACAGTATATCCATTGGGTTTCTAGGGTCGTTCTGCGTTGCAAGACCCCTACATGACAGCTTCTCAAAGAACAGGCGTCCTTCATATGCACCACCAAACTCCAAAATCCTGACTGTAGGACTCCGAAACACGACCCCCAAACTTTTAGAAACCTACACGTGGCTTCGGGACTTTCCCAAGCTGCCAGATCCACTAACATCCGGTACTCATGCGAGGTGAAAAACCGAATGATACTGTTGATACCAAAACCCCTGCATAACCGTAGTATACTACGGCTACCATGTAGGGGTCACATAAGTTTTAAGTATACACCTAAACCCTAAACCCTAAACCCTAAGCCCTTTACTACTGTAGACCCCGAGATTACCAGACTAGAGTTTGCGGGTATAGAGTACTCCAGTCATGTATGGGCCCTGTTGGGCTAAAAGAGTGATACTGGCAACTATTCAGGCGTCCCTCTACTTCAGAAAGCTACGTTCAGGGTGGAGAGTCTAGGGGTTAGGGCGTAATGTAGGAGCATATATGAGTACCAATATCATAATCCTAGATTCCTTGTGCACGTAGGTCTGGCACAGGGCACCTCAAATAGACCTCGCGAGGATATAGGTTATTCTTTTGAGTTCTACACTGCTTGGAAGCCCATGGGACTTAGTAACTACTTATAACTGGGATTAGAACCCACTTCTATGGGGTAACCCCTATAAGACCATCTAGGGCAATTATAAGTAGGGTTATAAGCCCAGTTATCAATAGTTACTAAGTCCCATGGGCCTCCAAGTCGGACTGGTAGCATGGGCCGGCTTAACGTGGCCAGAGCCGCTGTGTCCACTTCCACATGCACATGGCCATGTTTTCGCGAATTTCACACACGGTTTGGGTTTAGGGTTTGGGGGGGTTCACGAATACAGGGCTCAATATAGGGCAAAGTATACTGCAATCGTCTCGTTATCATAACCCAAATCGTGTACCTTCAAGCCTGAACCTCAAATCACGGACCTTCAAACCTGAAACCCTAAACCCTACATCCTAAACCCTGAATCTTAGACCCTACATCCGAAACCCTAAACCCTGACCCCTAAACTCTAAATCCAAAACCCCAAATCTGTAACCCTAGCCCTAGACTCTACATCCCAAATCCTAGAACCGAAGGCCTAAAACCTAAATCCTATCCGGTCCTATCCCCCCCAAAATCAGCAACCCAGCTTCACCGCAGAACAGCTCCCTGAAGCCGAATGCCATGATCCGCATCATGAGCTCTGTGGTAAAGAGCGCAGTAAACGCATACCTCAACTGACAGGGATACATGAGCCATAATACAGGGTTTAGGGTTTAGGGTTTAGGGTTCATGAGCCATAATCTAAACTCCTTAAAGGGGGTTATACGCTTGTTAAGGGGATACTAGGAGTTTAGACTATGGCTCACATAGAGTTGCCTGAACAGGAGTGTAGGGGATATGGCGTTTTAGGTTTAGGGTTTAAGGTTTAGGTATTGGGGTTTAGGGCAGTTTAGAGCTTTGGTGTTACAAACTTAGGGATATATGCTATACTATATACTATACTACTGGGGACATACTATACATATTTTACCAACACTAGGGATATACTATACTATACTGTACGATACTATACTGTACTATACCTAATATTTTTCCAGGGTTGAGCCGCAAAGAATCGCGCTGGGCTCAGGCCATTTACCTTATGTACCCTAAATCTGGGTTTAGGGTTTAGGGCTTAGGGTTTAGGGCGTAGGAACCCCAAACCCTAAAGCCTAACTGAGCCCTCAACCCTTACCGCCTGAACTCTAGATCCTAAACCCTAAATCCCCTGAGCCCTAAAGCCTTGCATGCACTTACACACAGGTTATCAAGTATCGGCCCTGAAGTCCGGGATAGAGAGATGTGGGAGTGTCATACATATATATATATATAGAGAGAGAGAGAGATATAACGCTAAACCCTAAACCCTAATCATATATGTATATATGTATAGATACACATCTGTAGACCATTTGCTTTTTGGGGGCGTTCCCCGTCGAGGATGCTGCGAGGATTGTTGAGAAACTGCGGTGTAGACATCAAGACTACGAGGCTGAGGTAAGATATAGGGTTTAGGGTACTGGACACCCAATAATTAGAGGCCGTCACGCCCTGCCTCACATGAGCTATAGTCTAAACTCGTAGTATCCCCCTTAATGATCCCTATGATTATGGCAGTGACGGGGGTTGTGGCGTTCCGCGCCCAAAGCCTTCTGTTACATATCCTCTTGAAACGCCAGCCTGTTACATGCCCAAAGTCGCGCAGCATTCGAACATAAATCTTTGGTATTTCGCGAAAACCGCCCTCTGTGACATACCCTATGTAACGGGGTATGTAACGGGTGTGGGCCAAGGGCCCTGTTACAAGC